>RPOG01003971.1:8482-19701 GCA_008086565.1 Thalassoma bifasciatum | reverse complement strand
ATTTAGTTATTTTTATATGTGAACCTTTGTGAGATTGGGGAGGAGGAGGAGGAGGAGGAGGAGGAGGAGGAGGAGGAGCAGCGTGACTCGCCTTAACGTCTCGACGACGCGCCGCCAGAAGGGCTGCAGCTGATTGGACAGACGGAAACAGGAAACAACAAAGAGGAAGAGAAGAAAGACAGGAAGAGGAAAAAGAGAGTTTTCATCAAAAGAGAAGAAAAGCAGAGCTCAGGATTAAAGGAGCAGTTCACCACGTCTGAGCGTGACCTGTCAGCTCACTCAAAGGTCAAAGGTCAAAGGTCGAGTGTGTTCACAGAGAAAAACTTTCAAACTAAAACACTTTAAGAAAAAAAAAAAAAAGCTCAGACCTTCAGCAGCTCGTCCTCTGTCGAGTCTGGAAACTTCTCATGNCACCTGGACTAACACCTGGACTAACACCTGGACCCACCTGGACTAACACCTGGACTAACACCTGGACTAACACCTGGACTAACACCTGGACTAACACCCAGACTAACACCCAGACTAACACCTGGACTAACACCTGGAACCACCTGGACTAACACCTGGACCCACCTAGACTAACACCTGGACTCACACCTGGCCTAACACCTGGACTGACACCTGGACTAACACCTGGACCCACCTGGCCTCCCCGGTCTGCGTCTCCATCTGGTTGACCCAGCTCTTGTAAATGTCCACGGGGTCGGTCTTGATGTTCAGACTTTTGTCGTCCATGATTTCCTTGACGACCGGAGCGAGGATCTGTCTCAGAGCGTTCTGACCTCGAGCTCCACGGTGGAAACTGACCACCATCTTTATGACGGTGGGGTTACCTGTGACGATCTCCTTCATCTGGTCCACCTTAGACCTGCAGACGGGTGAGACAGGTGAGACAGGTGAGACAGGTGAGACAGGTGAGATCAGACAGGTGAGACAGGTCAGACAGGTCAGACAGGTGAGATGTGAGACAGTTGAGACAGGTCAGACAGGTGAGACAGTTGAGACAGGTCAGATTGAGACAGGTCAGACAGGTCAGACAGGTGAGACAGTTGAGACAGGTGAGACAGGTCAGACAGGTCAGACAGGTGAGACAGTTGAGACAGGTGAGACAGGTCAGATAGGTTACTCAGGTGAGAGGTGAGACAGGTGAGAGGTGAGACAGGTGAGACAGGTTACACAGGTGAGACAGGTCAGATAGGTGAGACAGGTGAGAGGTGAGACAGGTGAGAGGTGAGACAGGTGAGACAGGTGAGAGGTGAGACAGGTGGGACAGGTTACACAAGTGAGACAGGTGAGACAGGTTACACAGGTGAGACAGGTGAGATGTGAGACAGGTAAGAGGTGAGACAGGTCAGACAAGTGAGACAGGTTACACAGGTGAGACAGGTGAGTTGTGAGACAGGTAAGAGGTGAGACAGATGAGACAGGTGAGACAGATGAGACAGGTCAGACAGGTGAGACAGGTTACACAGGTCAGACAGGTTACACAGGTGAGACAGGTTACACAGGTGAGACAGGTGAGACAGGTGAGACAGGTGAGAGGTGAAAGGTGAGATGATGTAAATCAGTAAAGGTGCGTTTCTCAGTGCGTTTCTGACTTGATCTCCTCCTGCAGCGCCGTCTTGAAGAGCTTGAGCAGCAGATACTCCTCCCTCTGGTTGGAGGCGTAGTTGTACAGCGTGAAGATCACAGAGTCCATGAACTTGGTGGATTTATTCTGAGGCATCTGGAAGATCAGCTTGGCCAGGTAGGTGGGGTTGGTCTGAGGCAGCAAACACACACACACACACCACCGTAAATACATATAATAAATATAAAACCTTTTTTATTTAAAGCTCAAACATCTCTGAGAACTTTAAAACATTAAAATCAGATTTATTCCTCTGAAGATCCTGTGAGTTTCTGTTTGACCTTTAAACAAACTGAAACCAAAGTGACGTCTTTTTTTTTAAGACCAACAAAAACAGAAGGAAGAAATAACTTCACAAAGAAAAGTTATTCAGATTCATACAGAAAATTAAGTAACATTTATCTTTTTTTTCTCATTCTTATTTGGAATAACAAAAACACCTGAGGGTAAAAACAGATTCATGTTTAAACAAATCCACAATTTTTGCCCATTTAAGTCACTTTTCACTCTTTTTTTGTCTGTTTTTGACATTTTTTTCTACTCTCTGATTATTTTCAGGTTTTTTCCCAATTTCTGCCCTTTTCACCCATTTTTGCTTCTTTCTGACCATTTTTTCCACTTTTCTCTACTTTCTGACCATTTTTCAAGTTTTCTTCATATTTTTTTTAATCCATTTTGCTGCTTTATAACTATTTCTGCCGGCTTAACCTTAATTTCATTGATACTTGTTGACTATTTTTCCAGTTTTCTCCCAATTTTCTCCCATTTTTGCTGCTTTTGACCAATTTTTCCAACTTACCTTGATTTTTATGGCTACCTTTTGACTATTTTGTTACTTTTGACCCATTGAACTTCTTGTCAACTTTTATTTTTTTTAACTACTTTCTAAGAATTTAACAAGTTGTTTTTCAATTTTCAATACTTGTTGACTATTTCTCCAGTTTTTCTCCACTTTTCTCCCATTTTTGCTGCTTTTGACCAATTCTGCCCCCATATCTTGATTTTTATGGCTACTTTTTGACTATTTTGTTACTTCTGGCCATTTAACTTTTTTAAATTTACTTTTTGTCAATTTTTATTTTTTTTAAGTACCATCTAAACTTTTTTTTTTTTGTTTGTTTTTTTTTATTTCTACTTCTTGCTGTTTTTTTTCCACTGTTCTTCACTTAGACCCATAAGTCTGCTTTAAGCCCATTTTGGAACATTTTTTGCTACTTTCTGACCATTTTCAAGTTTTCACTCAATTTTCTCCCATTTTTGCTGCTTTTGACCAATTTTGCACCCTAACCTTGATTTTTATGGCTAATTTTTGACTATTTTATAACTTTCTTCCCATTTTCTATTTACTGAGTTTCTCCAATTTTTCCCCCAATTTTGCTCCATTTTGTCTTTTCTCTCTGTGTCTCTCTCTCTCTCTCTCTCTCTGTCTCTGTCTCTCTCTGTCTCTCTCTCTCTCTCTCTCTCTCTCTCTCTCTCTCTCTCTCTCTCTCTCTCTCTCACCTGCAGCAGGTAGAACAGGTACTGGTAAGCCTCCAGTTTGAGTCTCTTCTCTTTGCTGAGCGCCTTGAGGCCGCCGCGCTGCTTGTTCATCATCAAGTACAACCTGTCAACAGGGAACAAGAAGAACCAGTCAAAGAACGACACCCTTTGGTGAAGGACGTCGCACTAGAACAAGAAGTGGTCCTCTGGCTAGAACTACAGGTAGTCCAAGTCCAGCAAGAGGTCGACGACCAACCTCGCTTAGAAGCAGTGGTGGAGGAGTGCGTCTGCGTAGTCGAGGTCGAGGAGGACCTTATCCTGGTCGCTGTGGTCCAACAGGTGCACGAACTTCCTGACCACCGCCATCGGGGGGTCCTCAGCGCTGACTGAGAGACACAGGGGGGGCATTCAGCAACATGAGGGGACAGAGGGAGGGCATTCAGCAACATAAGGAGACACAGGGAGGGCATACAGCAACATAAGGAGACAGAGGGAGGGCATTCAGCAACATAAGGAGACACAGGGAGGGCATTCAGCAACATAAGGAGACAGAGGGAGGGCATTCAGCAACATGAGGAGACAGAGGGAGGGCATTCAGCAACATGAGGGGACAGAGGGAGGGCATTCAGCAACATGAGGGGACAGAGGGAGGGCATTCAGCAACATAAGGAGACAGAGGGAGGGCATTCAGCAACATGAGGGGACACAGGGAGGGCATTCAGAGACATGAGGAGACACAGGAAGGACACTCAGACATGAGGAGACACAGGAAGGACACTCAGACATGAGGAGACACAGGAAGGACACTCAGACATGAGGAGACTCAGGAAGGACACTTAGAGACATGAGGAGACACAGGAAGGACACTCAGAGACATGAGGGGACACAGGAAGGACACTCAGAGACATGAGGGGACACAGGAAGGACACTCAGAGACATTAGGAGACACAGGAAGGACACTCAGAGACATGAGGGGACACAGGAAGGACACTTAGAGACATGAGGGGACACAGGAAGGACACTCAGAGACATGAGGGGACACAGGAAGGACACTTAGAGACATGAGGAGACACAGGAAGGACACTCAGAGTCCTGGTGTCAGGACTGCAGTGACTCACTCAGGGTCTTGTAGTCGTCTCTGGCCTTGTTGGCTCTGATAAAAGCCTGAATCTTGATCACGTCATTAATCTGTGTGGAAACGGGGACATCAGTCACTGAGGACCATCCATCACCCTGATTAGACCAGGACCAGAGGAGTCCGGCTGTCACAGGACTAATGAGACCATCAGTCTCTGAGACACGGGGGACACCGAGGAAAACCCTCAGGACCCTCAGAGTGATCCACGGTCCTGGTCTAACATCATCAGCGTTTAACCCCCCCCCACACACACACACACACACACCCCTATTAGATTAAAGTCTGATCAATGAGACAGAGAAAAGTCTGATCCTGTTTCACTCAAAGCAAAATAAACAAATAAAAACAAAACAGAAAGAAAAACAGTCGTAGTTTTTTTTTTAACTCTCAGACTCACATGGTCCTGGAAATATTTCAGACGGTCTTTGTATTTTTTCCGAGCCTGATGCATCCGAACCATGGACTGAATCTGGGGAACACACACAATCACAATCACACACACACACGTGGAGTTATTATTATCATTATTTATTTAGCGCAGAGACCTTTGAGTTGATCAACAGGTAAATTTAAAGGAACAGGTGAAATGTTTTTACCTTCACCACCTCGTCATTGTGATCCTTCAGGTACTGTTTACGATCTTTGAACTTCTTCCTCTGTTTGTGTCCTTTCCAATGAGCCTGAACACACACACACACACACACACACACACACACACACACACACACACACACACACACATGTAAAACACTTACATTTTATAAACAATCAAGTTAAAATGTTACCTCACGACTTGATTCTGACCTACAAGAGATTCTACAAACCCCACTTCCAATGAAGTAGGGACGTTGTGTAAAATGTAAATAAAAACAGAAAACTATGATTTTTAAATCATGATTTAAAACCAGAAAGACAAGATATTCATCCTTCAAACTGATAAACTTTATTGTTTTTCTTGATTTGATGCCTAAAAATCGTGTCCCTCACTGCAAAAACAGAAATCTAAGCAAGTCATTCTGTCTTATTTGTAGTAAAAATTGTCTTATTGTTCTAAACTTGAGCCACATTCACCAGACCAGGTCATAAAAATGTCTTATTCCGAGTTTTTTAAGACAAAAATGAGGTGTAAATTGCTTGTAACAAGTCAAAAAAATCAGCCAATGGGATAAGACGAATTCACCCGGGAAGTTTCTTGAAATTAGAAAGATGTCTTAAACACAAGAATCTTTTATCTTATCCCATTGGCTGATTTTTTTTTTACTTGTTACAAGCAATTGATGCCTCATTTTTGTCTTTAAAAAACTTGAAATGAGACATTTTTATGACCTTGTCTAGTAAATGTGGCTCAAATCAAGAAAAGTAAGACAAATTTGACTAAAAATAAGACAGAATGACTTGCTTAGGTTTCAGTTTTTGCAGTGTAACCATGAGAGACAGAAAAGTTTTTGTCTTTTTATTCAAATTCTCTGAAAAAAGGTCAAGAAATCATAAATTCCTAAAAACCTTGAAGATTTTTTACAAACTTTTTCTGATTATTGTGTCTAAGTTAAAGAAGTTGTGGGTCTAATTCTTCTCGCTTGTATTTTATAGAATATTTTAGTGCCACATCAGATTGAATAAAGAAAAATCTTTGCTTGAAGTGTTTTTCTCTGTTTTTAAAATTTTGATTTGACCTTATAGTCTGTTCTCTACATGTTTCTTTAATAATAATAATTTAATATGACCTTGTCTAGTAAATGTGGCTCAAATCAAGAATAGTAAGACAAATTTTACTAAAAATAAGACAAAATGACTTGATTAGTTTTCAGTTTTTGCAGTGTAGGTTGAAGAAAAGTCTGTTAAAGTTGCTGAAGCTGCAAAAACATCTGTTTGGATCATTCCACAGGTGAACAGGTTGATTTAAACAGGTGAGTGTCATGATTGGGTATAAAAGGAGCATCATCCCCAAAAGGCTCAGTCCTTCACAAGCAAAGATGGAGCCAGGTTCACCACTTTGTCAACAACTGCGTGAGCAAATAGTCCAACAGTTTAAGAACAATGTTTCTCAACTTTGTCCAACTGCAGGAATTGATGGATTTCATCATCTACAGACCATAATATCATCAAAAGATTCAGAGAATCTGGAGAAATCTCTGCACGTAAGCAGCAAGGCCCAAAACCAACATTGAATGGCCGTGACCTTTGACCCCTCAGGCGGCGCTGCATTAAACTTAACTTTATTGCTGTTTTTGCCTTTTTTTTCCTCCCATTTTTGAACATTTTTTCTTCTAAATACTTATTTTTATTGCCTTTTCTAGCTTCTTGCCACATTTCCTTCATTTTTACTCTTTTTAAAAAGCATTTTGCTACTTTCTGACCATTTTTTCCACCTGAAACTTATTTGAATTTCTTCTTTTTAACTGTCTTGCTACCCTTACTTTAACTCATTTCTACATGTCTACACCTTAGAGCACTGATTCCCAACCTGTGGTCCGTGGCCCAAAGGTGGGCCGCCAGGGTCTTATGAGTGGGCCGCCAAATCATTTCCAAAATAGCATAATTTTAGTGAAGGGGTGATAATATAAAGATACGAATATACAGAATAATGAATTATGTTAAAACTCAGATAAGTTTTAAAACAAATTAAAACTGTCCAAATAGTCATATAGAAAAAAAAAACCTTTAAGAAAGCAGGTTAGAGCCGAGTTTGTAACATGACCCAAAATGCAACAACAACCTGAAATGCACTACAAAAAAAAACAAAAAGTGATAAAACCAAAAACGTAATGACCGGTCAACAATGTAACAAAGTTGCTGGGCCGGAAAGTCACAAAAATAATGTATTAAAACCCAAAATATAATAACTGACCCACAATGTAACAACTTGTCACACTCTGTACTTATTGAGTCAGAGATGGGCCACAAACATTTTTGAGACTTAAAAGTGGGCCCTGAGTTGGAAAAGGTTGGGGACCACTGCCTTAGAGCTTATTTTTATTCCTACTTCTTGCAGTTTTTGCCTCTTTTTCTCCCGTTTTTGCTGCTTTTTGACCATTTTTTCCACCTTGGACTTATTTATTGCTTCTTCTAGGTTCTTATGCCACATTCCATCCATTCTTACTCTTTTTCAAATACATTTTTGCTGTTTTTTTAACCTTTTTTTCCCACCTGAAACTTTTCTAAATGTCTACTATTTGACTTCACTGCCACTTCCTGCTGTTTTCATCCATTATTCACCCATTTTTGCTACTTTTCGTCAATTTTTCCACCTTAAACTTCACTTAAATGCTGCTTCTTGCTGTTTTTGCTTTTTCTTTCTCCCATTTTTGCTGCTTTTTGAAGGCGCTGCATTAAAACCCCACATCACCCACAGTTCATCACTACATCTACAAGTGACAGTTCAAACTCTACCATGCAAAGACAAAGTCACATCAACAACACACACAAACGCCAAAGAACTCTTTTTAACTTTGACTTCTTAATCTAATAAATTTGACTTTTTATCATTTAAATTGAACATCTGTTTCTAAAAAATTTGACTTTTGGTCTCAAAGTTTGACTTTAATCTCATAATTTGACTTTTAATCACTAAATTTGATTTTTCATCCCAAAAAATGACTTTGTCACATAATTTTGAGTTTCAATCACATTATTTTGACTTTTAATCTCATAATTTGAGTTTTTATCACTTAAATTTGACTTTTAATCGCATTAATTTGACTTCTATATCTTAAGAATTTGACTTTCCATCTGAAAATTCAAATTTTTCTCACATTTATTTGACTCTTTCATCTCAAAAGTTTGAGTTCTTTATCCAATATGTTTAATTTTTTATCGGCTATATATGACATTTTACCTCAAAATATGACGTCTTATCTCATAAATTTGACTTGTATCTCATAATTTTGACATATCGTCCACANTTTTTTTCCCACCTGAAACTTTTCTAAATGTCTACTATTTGACTTCACTGCCACTTCCTGCTGTTTTCATCCATTATTCACCCATTTTTGCTACTTTTCGTCAATTTTTCCACCTTAAACTTCACTTAATTGCTGCTTCTTGCTGTTTTTGCTTTTTCTTTCTCCCATTTTTGCTGCTTTTTGAAGGCCCCTCAGGCGGCGCTGCATTAAAAACCCACATCATTGTGTAAAGGATATTAGCACGTGGGCTCAGGAACACTTCAGAAAACCATTGGCAGTTAACACAGTTCATCACTACATCTACAAGTGACAGTTCAAACTCTACCATGCAAAGACAAAGTCACACATCAACAACACACACAAACGCTGCAGAACTCTTTTTAACTTTGACTTCTTAATCTAATAAATTTGACTTTTTATCATTTAAACTGAACATCTGGTTCTAAAAAATTTGACTTTTGATCTCAAAGTTTGACTTTAATCTCATAATTTGACTTTTAATGACTAAATTTGGGTATTCATCCCATATAAATGACTTTGTCACATAATTTTGAGTTTCAATCACATTATTTTGACTTTTAATCTCATAATTTGAGTTTGTATCACTTAAATTTGACTTTTAATCTCATTAATTTGACTTCTTTATCTTAAGAATTTGACTTTCCATCTGAAAATTCAAATTTTTCTCGCATTTATTTGACTCTTTCATCTCAAAAGTTTGAGTTCTTTATCCAATATGTTTAATTTTCTATCGGCTATATATGACATTTTACCTCAAAATATGACGTCTTATCTCATAAATTTGACATATCGTCCACAAAATTATGAGTCAATATGGGCAACAGCAACAAAAACAATCTAAAAAAATCCAAAGTCAGACATCAACAACACACACAAACGCCGCAGCCGCCAGTGATGGTATGGGGGTGTGTTAGTGCCCATGTCTCACCTGTGTGTTTCTGTCTCACCTGTGTGTTTCTGTCTCACCTGTGTGTCTCTGTCTCACCTGTGTGTTTCTGTCTCACCTGTGTGTTTCTATCTCACCTGTGTGTTTCTGTCTCACCTGTGTGTTTCTGTCTCACCTGTGTGTTTCTGTCTCACCTGTGTGTCTCTGTCTCACCTGTGTGTTTCTGTCTCACCTGTGTGTTTCTGTCTCACCTGTGTGTCTCTGTCTCACCTGTATACAGGTAACTGCTGGGTCCTGTGACTTGAGGAAGTCCATCCTCTCCTTCAGCTGTTTCCTGACCAGGTAACCTCGACATCGAGCTTGTAGTTTGGCGATGAGCGTCTCGTTGGCCAACCACAGCTGCTCCCTGTTGTAGGCCGTCGTTACCCCGGAAACCACCGACTGACAGAGGAGCGACAGCGTGAGCGTTTGACGAGCCGACAGGTAAACGTGTGTGTGTGTGTGTGTGTGTGTGTTTGAGTCACACACACTCACCTGGATGTCGTCTTTGTTGAGCTGTGTGTTGTTGTGCACGAAGCCCTCAGGCTCCGCCCACGTCCCCTCTCTGGTGTTCAGGTTGTAGTAATAGTTGTGTCCCCCCTTCACCCAGTGCTGCACCCACTCACTGCCGTTATCTCCTGAAACACACACACACACACACACACACACGTGGTTAAAGGGGGTCAGACTCAGACCTCAGACCCTGGTCCAGACCGGTTGTCGACCTCCTCACCCTCCTTCTTCTTCTGCTCCTTGGCGTTGGTCAGGTCGTCCTGGTAACTCTGCGCACACTCAGGTGTGACCCCGTACAGTCCTGTTCCCGGGTTCCTCAGAGCCGCCAGAGTCTGAGCCGGATCCCCAGAGTCCACGGCCTGGTTCACCGCCTGGATGGACTGAGAGACTGACGGACAGAGACACAGGGTCAGGGTCAGGGTCAGGGTCAGGGTCAGGGTCAGGGTCAGAGTCAGGATCAGGATCAGGGTCAGGGTCAGGGTCAGGGTCAGGGTCAGAGTCAGGGTCAGGATCAGAATCAGGATCAGGATCAGGGTCAGGGTCAGTATCAGGGTCAGGATCAGGGTCAGGGTCAGGATCAGGATCAGGGTCAGGGTCAGGGTCAGGGTCAGGGTCAGGATCAGGATCAGGGTCAGGGTCAGGGTCAGGATCAGGGTCAGGGTCAGGGTCAGGGTCAGGATTTGGTTTCTGTAGAAAACTTTACAAACGTGTCGTCTCTGTTTTCTGTTTTAAATCAGAGCTTTGATTCAGATAAACTGAGACAGACCTGCTTCACAAACACATCCAAAGTCCTGAGCCCCAAACCCAGACCCAAGAAGACCCTGATACCAAATCCAAAACCTCAAATCCTGACCCTGACCTCAAACCCAGAACCAAAATCCTCGACCCCAAGATAAAACCAATACACTCTGAATTTATATCTTTCTAATTTCAGGTGAGTTCGTGTTTTTTAGTTTGTCTCTGCAGCTTTTTCTTTTTCAGACTCTAACAGCCTTTAGAGACAGAAGGAGACTCTCTAATGGCTCTTTTCCACTCTACAGTTCCAGCTCTACTCTACTCGTCTCTACTGGGTTTGGTTCTTTTCCTCTAGCCCGACTACAGACTCACGGTGGGCGTGGATCTTATAACACAGCTGCGCTAAAGTGCTGCGCAGAAGTGCGTGCATGTTCATCTATAACGCCACACAAACATCATTTTGTACTAACATATGTGCCACCGTGGTCTTTAAAGGGAAAAAAAAAGCTTTAAAAAGATTTCATTAAAGTAATACAGCGGCTCAATGTGGGTCGTCATGACAACGGAGGTAAACAACAGCCTGGTGCTGCTGCACGCGGAGGAAAACGAAGGAGCTGCTTCCTGACATCAACTCTTCCCTGGATCCAGTGAGATCACTTTAATTTTTGATTTTTGGGCCTGGTATAGCAGAGATTTGTTGTTGATCAATCATTCTTCTTTGAACTGGTTTTCCTTTTTGGTTCCCTGTGGATTAATGGACTGATTGGTGCTTAAAGACTCTCGTGGCAGACAGATCGCTCCTGCACCGACCAACTTTGATTTAATTTAAAAGACTCTTTAAAGCCAACTATCTTTGCTGTTAACTTCTTTTTG
>RPOG01003970.1:31250-52383 GCA_008086565.1 Thalassoma bifasciatum | reverse complement strand
ATACCTGCATGAAAGTCTGCAGTGTCTGAAACACCATGAAAGTGTTCCTGACAATCAACTTTTGGGTGAATCCCAGACATGACGCTTTGATGTTAAATCAGCTGGCTCTCCTCCAAAAGCCTGGAATATATTTCAAAATGTTACAATATTTCGTATTTTTAGCCAAGTCTTATGTTGCTAGCATTCTATTGGGATAAATATTTTTCTTGCTCTATTGGCATAGGTACAAACTGACATCCATGTGGAGGAGATCCATAATCTGGTCGTGTTGATGTGAGTCTCTTTTTACAGTCGTGAAGACTGTTTGAATGATCTTGTGATAGGATCACTTTCTGTTCTTCTTCTTTTGTGTATAGTCTTCAAACACTGAGTTCTGTGTCACTGACCCATGCCCTTGTGTCAGCTCCCACTCTGAAGAGGCCCTCCTCTGAAGACGGTCTGTACAGATGGTGATGATGTAGTGGGCAGTCTACTTAGGCTGTCCACACCAGCATGCCCCACTGTCCGACAGACACCACTTCCTCCTGGATGACCAAAGCAGTGAACTCCCATGTGAAAGTGGTTGAGGATGGTCCATTGTCGGGGAGGTAGCAATTCTCCCTCAACACCCTCCCCAGGGTCACATAGGTAATGGTGAGGATGCATCCATCTTGCTTACACACACCCTGCTACCAAGCTGCTACAGGCCAGGGTGTGTCAGAGATGTTGTTCGGCTGTCTTTGTCAAGGCAAGGATGGCTGCCTTTTGCTGTAAGCTGGCTAGGGCAGCTCCTGCAAGGTCCAGTAGATGGAACATGGGGTTGGGCTTCAGGCAGCCGCTCACAATCCAGAGGGCATTGGGCATCTACCTCCTTGGGGTGTGGTTTCTGCTCCAAGCTGGGACACCTGTGCCCCAGTACACAGGGAAGACAAGGGCTCAGTTGCAGAGAAGACAAGGACTTATGTAAAGATGCTAAGTACCTTGATTGAGGTTCCCCAGGTTGTATCAGCAAGGCGTTGGATCAGTGAAATCCTTGATGTAACCTTGGACCTGACATCCTCCAGATGTTTAAATGACAGGGTTCTGTCGAGGCGTATTACAAGGTACAGTAGGGCCTGCTGGGACTGGTTGTTTGTTCCCAACACTTATCTCCAGTTTCTTTTTTTGCTTTTCTGTTGTTAAATGTCTGTTCAAAATCCACATTTATAAATGAGACTATCTGCACCAATATGTGTCATTTCTAAATTATATTTCTCAGTATCTATGTTCAACTCGAATGATCAATCCATTTATGGTGCATAGACCAAAAGTAGAAGAAGTAAAGTGGAAGAAAAGGATTTCTTGAATGGAGAGCCAGGTTATATTTGCTCTGCTTGGTGAGGTTGGAGTTGGTAAATGAGCATTGGCAGAACTAAGGTTACACGTCATAAGCTCCACCAAATTGGTGGTGTGCTTATTATCTGGACTCTTTACTATAAGCTAAAATGGATGTTTAAGTCTTTTAATCTTTCTCAGGGGTATGGATACACCTGTAAAGTAACAGATGCGCTGTGATCTTACTCTAATTCTGAAGTCTTCAAAAAGGAAACGTGGTTCACTTTAGATTTTGCTGCTGACATTATCATAATGTGCACATTCTGTCAGCTCTGTAAAGAGATAAACTCGTCCTTTACTGCAGCCTGCAGGAAAACATACTTTTCATCCTCCTTCCACATCTGGGGCTTCGGATTCGCAGAAAAACTACTGGACAAAAAGCTCCACTCTCCACACTTTAATAATATACATTCAAGAGCACTAAAAGACCAAAAAATTAAAAATGTTTCTCAAAGATGTACTTATTAATTCAGTTATTACGTGCAGAGAGAGAAAGAAGGGGAGGCAGAGGAAGAGAGAGAGTAAGGGAGAGAGAGAGAGAGAGGGAGAGAGAGAGAAAATCCAAATCATATCGGCTACATTTTTGTTTTTCTTTAGAAGAGTTTTCGAAGAGTTTTTTAGACCTCTTGGGTTGTGGAGATGTCTAAACATTTGTCTGCAGTTTGTTATCTTTGCAGTGTCGACAAACACGTACTACAACAAGGTCAAACGTGGACGGAAAGTGTGCACGATTTATTTTTACAATTTTTTCGCCGACGTTTGACAAGGTCCAAACTATTTAGTGAAACGCCCACGATCTTGATCACATCTGCATCTTCTCCACCCAGAATTTTGTGTGTTCTGGTGATCTGCGTGTACTCTACGTATTCATGAATGCAGACAGGCTAAATAGATGAGGCGTGCTGTTTTCCTCACATGAGAGACACAGTCCACGTCTGAACCCTGTTAGTAGATCAGCTTTGCGTACACAATCCAGTTTGCATGTGTTTTTGTACACGCAAACCAATAGTAGTTCAGGCCCTAAGTTCACAAAGTTTGATTGTTGTCACCTTTAAAACAGCAACTAAATACATTAATCCATTGCTTTGCATTCTGGGAAAAGTACTAGAAAGTCTAGAACACAGAAAAATAAAACTAAAAAAAAAGGTTTAATCTCCAAAACAAATGCACACCTTGATAAGAGCCACATCTCTAACACAGTGAGTGATGGTGTCCATGGAGTCCTTATCCATGAAAAGCAATGGTCAGATAGTCCTCACAGAGACTTTGAGTTTGTGACTAAAATGTTGTCCCACTCTTTTTGCAGACCTGTCAGGTGTCAGTGACTTCTGTTAGATTAAGTTGTTTTTTTACAGAGTGGCTACAGGTAAAAAGTCTCAGCAAATAAGTTACATTTAGAAGAGGCAGTACTTCACTCCAGAGCCCTGATTTTGAGTTTAAGAAAAGAAGAGAGGTTGTCTTCATGTATACCCATTTAATCCATTATATAAAATCTCCACTGTACTCTGATCCTGCCATGTTCAACAACCTCTCAAATTTTCATCATTTGACACGCTCTGTGTTCGAACACAGATCATTATCATCCCTAAAGGAGTCTTAACACTGGATTTTATTGAGCCCCAAATTTTGTTCTTCTCATCCAGTTACCTCAGGGTGTAAGCCTTTCTGGAGCCAGATCTTATTTGGATTAAACATCAATATCAGACCTGCGTTCCCTCATGACCCAGACCTCTGCTCCTTTGATTATATGACTGAGTGTAACTCTGTACAGCAGCATCTGTGTGTGTGTGTGTGTGTGTGTTTGTGTGTGTGTGTGTGTGTGTGTGCGTGTGTGTGTGTGTGAGAGATATGTCAAACTGGAGCTCATGGGAATGGATGGTAATTAAAGACATGAATGGATTATTAAGGCTGATAGCTTCCTGATGTTACAGCAACTTTCTCCTGGCGTATCATATATGTGTGAGAACGTTCATGGAGAAGAAACAAAGATGATAGACATGTCTGAGTGTGTGTGTGTGTGTGTGTGTATAAATGTGTGTATTTGTGTGCGTGCTCCTGTCTTTGACTGTTTGTCACTTCATTTTGTGCTTGTGTAAGACTACATGTGAGCCATAACTGCAGGCTGCGATCACAGATAACCTTCTTGGTGTCCGCTCTCACCAACTCTACCAAATACACTTTCCTACTATCTCTGTGTCTGAGTGTGTGTGTGTGTGTGTGTGTGTGTGTGTGTGTGTGTGTGTCCAGATGCTGAAACCAGATGCTTTCCTTCAGACTGCAGGCGCCTTAGATAGTGACAGGGAACGGGCACACACAAGGTTATCAAACACCCCCCATGTGTGTGTGTGTGTGTGTGTGTGTGTGTGTACGTCACATTTATTATAGAGTCCATCCGTCCAGTATCACACTCGACAATATACCAAAGTGAAATTATATTTAGTCGTGAAACGAATGTCGATGTCAGAAAATAAATTTCTACTTCACTTTGATCTCGACATTTATAGACGAACAGAATTTCACGAAGGTCGATTGTCACACAGTTCAGGGCCCTCTCATGTAGATTCCTTTGTAACCTAGATTTTCTCATTGTTTTGGCCCAATGTCCTCATGTAAACAGAGATCATTAAAAAACTGGTCAGAGCTCCAGTTTGTCTGTACTCTCATGAACAGCAAGAAACAAAGTTCTGGGAAACGCCAACGCCATGGCCTCAACTTTGGAAGTGTTGTTTATAAGTCCTGCAAAAGCTCCAAGATGACTACTGTTTCGTCAGCTTTGATTGCATGTTTAGAAGGCAACTGAGCTTTATTTCATCACCCTAAACAAAAGCACAGAAAGCGAGGCACTTTGTGTGCGGTCGTTTGTTTCCTTGTTGTAACAGTGAAGTGATTCCTGCAGTGTCTATCTGATGTCTGAGGAAAACCATAACCTGACCCATCATCCACTACAAGCTTCAGGATGATAACTCTTCCCATTCAGAGAGTCAGTTGCCGTGCCAGCAGACAGTGTGATTCAATTGTACTTTCGTAAGACCCTGATAGCACACCAAAAAGACAAGAACAAGGATGTAGTTTGATCATTTGACCTACCTGATATGTAACTCAGGTCAGACGCTAACCCCCATTTCACACATAAAGCGTCTGCGTGCACTGTGCTGCACTTTGCCTGCACTCTTTTCAATCAGAGCATTCTCACAGCCGCGCTGCAGAACAGCCGCGCTGCGAGCCACCAACGGCGGTCATGGCTTTTACGCTGCAAGTCTATTTTCTACTGACGGCGCTGCTGAAATGTGTCAATCTCTGCAGAGCAAGTCGTGCCAGACAGGAAGACACAGGAAAAATGAAAAGAGCATCTGGTCATTTCAAAATAAAACGCCATGATCTTGCTTCCGATCTTAAACTTCATCCATGAAAATCAAAGTTACGTCACTCCCAGTTGTGTTTTATACAGTCTATGAGTGGCACAGAGCCAGAAATCATCAGCAGGTCAGAGACGGACGTAATCCGACACCACAGACGAGGAAAGTTTATTTTGGAGGTGAAAAACTTTATTGGATCAAATATGGCAGACGTTCTTTCTAGAATAACACCAACAGAAAAGAGGAGGTTTGGAATTAAACTTCTGAAGTTTGGGAGAGCCAATGCATTATTAATTCCACAAGAACATGTGTTTCTCTTGTGATCTACTGATCTGGTATCCAGCTGCTATAAAGTGCGCTGCGATGCTCCGCGCTCCAGAGATGCTTCCAGTGTGAATCGACGCAGCCGTTCCGCGGCGCAGACGCTTTATGTGTGAATTGGGGGTAAGAAGAAATAACGATGTATCTGATGGACTTGCCGACCACAGCCTCCAACAATGCTGCCTCCTTCTTTTCCTTTTGTGTCAGAGGTACATTAGCGATACCTTGTCCACAGTCACCATGTTTGTTCTTGAGTCTGCTGTAGTTATAAACTTTTGACACTGAGCTCTTGGTTTGATTTCCATTGTAATTCATTTTAGGGTGTGGTCACACTGGCCACTCGTACTGTGCTGAGGCACACTTCAACCCAAAAGTCCATTTTGGTTTTTGTGATCACAAGTGTGATCTGTGCACATCACTTCTAGAGCTGTAGCAAGCTCATAAACGAATACCCCTTAAGGGCCAATGGCGGTGAAAAAACAAAAAATGCTTGGCTTGTACAACAAAATCACACACCTGCCGATGGAAAATTTTGAATTGCATGCCAGGTTTTGTGTACATACTTAAAACAATTTCTGCCGATCATCTGGCTATTTTGACCCTTGCAGTGCATTGTACTTGTGTCGAGATTTGGTACGCTGGGAATGGAGCGTGTTGGTCTGTGTGTGCTCGTACTTTTGAGTGTCTGTGTGCATTGGAGCAGAACGTGTAACAGAGAAGGAGTAGAGGAGAAATGTGAAAATGCGTGTACAGAGACAGGAATGACATCCTGTCATTTAAACAAGATGAATCACATAAGGCCGATTAGTTTCGTTTTCCACATTCCCAGCCACTCTTTTCAATCTGAGCATTCACACAGCCCACGGTG
The DNA here is from genome assembly GCA_008086565.1 of Thalassoma bifasciatum. Lineage (NCBI taxonomy): Eukaryota > Metazoa > Chordata > Actinopteri > Labriformes > Labridae > Thalassoma > Thalassoma bifasciatum. The sequence goes on along the minus strand of RPOG01003970.1, from coordinate 46,485 downwards.
TGGATCGGCTGTGCTGTGAGCCACCAACGGCAGTTGTGGCTTTTATGCTGCAAGTCTATTTTTCCCGGAGTGCGTTGCGGAAAAGCATCAGCTTTGCATAGCAGGCCGTGCCAAACAGGAAAACAGACACAAAAAACAAACAGAGCATCTGGTCATTTCAAAATAAAACACTGTGTTCTTGCGCCTGATCTCAAATTTCATCCTTTTAGATCAAAATTGCGTCACTCTCAATGGCACAGAGTCAGGAATCATCAGCAGGTCAGAAATACAGATGTAATCTGACACCAAAGGTGAGGAAAGGTCTATTTTGCAGGTGGAAAACTTCATAGAATTCTATATTGAACAACATATAATTTCTATGAGGACACTAACAAAAAAGAGGTGGTATGGAATTAAGTTTTTAAAGTTTGGGGAGGGAAAATACATCCTAATCTCCATGAGGACATATGTTTCCCCTGTGATCTTATGATCTGGTATCCAGCCGCTGCAGAGACGCTTCGTGTGCGTATTGGCGTGAGCTAACAATTACAGCGCTGGCGCTCTGTAGCATGCATGCTTAATGTGTGAATGGGGGGTTACAGTCCGACACAGCCCCATGTGCCAAAGTAACTTTTTCACTAAGGACAAAAAAGAAACGAGATGATGACACGGGTTAGGTGTACGGTGGCCCTGAAGTGCAAATCACACTGACAAATCAGAAAACACAACCACCATTCAAGTTTATCAAGTATGTGGAGTTATGACATCAGGATATATGATTCAAATAACAGTCTGATGCTGAGGCACATACAGTTGTGCCTAAAAGTTTACACCCCTCCAGTAGAATTCCTGATTTTTTTGGCCTTTTCTAAGAAAATATGAATGATAGCTCATAAACCTTTCTGTCACTCATGGTAAGTGGTTGGGTGAAGGCATTTATTAACAAACAACTGTGTTTACTCTTTTTAAATCATAATGACAACAGGAACTTCAAAATGACCCTGTTCATTTTTTTTACATACACACTGATTACAAGCTAATAGATCACAGGTGAGGATTGTTACCTTTAGGAGACATTCAAACACATTTGTGTTCACTTTTGTGAATTTATCAGGCAAAACCACAAGAGTGTGTAAACTTCTTAACTGGGTCATTTTTGAAGTTTCTGTTGTCATTATGATTTAAAAAGAGTAAACTTGTATTTGTATATTTGTAAAAACATGATTATGAAGCAGTAACCTTGAAATGAAGTATAATCCACAGCAGTAATGATCTAATTGTATCTGTACATTACTGTCTTCTTTATGTGATGCTTATTTTTGGGCAGTTGGACTTTCATAATAAAAACAGTATGGCAATAATTTAAATCAAATAAAGAATGTTTTTTTAATTGGCCAGTGAAATTTTGGAGCTCACTAGCCAATGGCAGTTGAGGTAAAAAGTTAATTTTACACCCTGGTTGTATTCATGTTTTCTGCGTTCTCCGCTGAGCTTCATGGACAAAAAATGCCCCACCACAGTGCCACCTGCACAATACCTACACGTCATGAATGACACAGATGGCGTTTCTTTTTTCAGTCTCAAACACTGACATGTCGTTGTGCTAGAAATATGCATTCCAACTGCCATCACACGTCTAGCCTTGACTTTGTGTGATATCACAGCACAATGAAGTCAACTTGATTTTATGTTAAAACAGCTGAACTCCTCCAGCTCTACTACAGAATCAAAGTTTACCCCGGGGCACAGGCTCGGTGTACTGGTTAAGTCAGGCATTATAGCGAGTGGCCCAGGTTCACTTCCAGCCAGAGGCCTATTTCCTGCTCTGCCCACTCTCCTGTCCTCTCTAGATAAAGGTGCAAAGGGCTTGAAGTAAAACTAAGAGAGTTTCACTTGAACTGATCTCTTGCTGTTTTCCAATCATAGGCTCTTGTACTGGAAAGTCAAACACTGTGAAGTATGAATCCAAGGACTGTTACTGGACTAATGCCATGAACAGCTGGTGTCTCTTTTTCAAAAAACTCTTATCATCCAGGCCTGACTCACATTTATTCCTGCTTCTAAAGAGAGAGAGAGAAGAGCCCTGATTAACACGTTGAGGTCCTGACTTCTCAACATTAATATTCTCGCCTGCGGTAAATAGTCTCAATCAGGCTAAAGCTGCAGTGTGCATAAATTACAGAGATACAAATCACTCCATTACACTGTTCACCTACTTACCTCAATATGAGTCCAACCCTGCAGCAACATAACACAGCTTTTTAAATGGCTGTGAGCATTAGCATGAGGATACACTGCCTCACACTTGTACCACACACACACGCACACACACACACACACACACACACACACACACGCACACACACACACACACACACACACACACACACACACGCACGCACGAACGCACGCACGCACGCACGCATGCACACACACACACACACACACACGCACATTCACACAGAAGCTGGCTCAAACAGCTTTTGCAGAATCGTCCACGCTGCTGCCGTCTTCCTGACCCTCTGAAGCTCCTCCCTCTCACACAGCAGGCCTGTCAAAGGTTTCATAAATAAATGATGTTGCCCGGTAATAGGGCGCTGTGCTGTTGTTGAGAGAACAAGGCTGAAAGCGTCATGACAACTTCAGGGGTCATGTGAGGTCATCGGCAGGTGTTGCTGCGACGCCGTTACAGTGTCACCTCTCTGTGATGGGGGGTTGGGACACTGATTGGATTTTCTGGGCTCTGTTGATCCTTCTGTATTCATTCACCATGTGAGTGTTTGTGTGTGTGTGTGTGTGTATGTGTGTGTGTGTGTGTGTGTGTGTGTGTTCGTGTGTGTGTGTGAGGGATGGGGTTAGAACAAAGTGAGCACGGTTACCAAGGAAACGAAATAAATTGATGGGAGTGAATGAAAACAGAGCGAGAGAGCAGCAGGTCGTCAGATGCCAAACTGTCGGCTTGATCAGAGCAAAATGTGATGTATGAACTCTATAGGTTTTCATGAGGATTTCTATTACTTTACCTTTTAAAATTCACACAGTTTATCAATAGAAAACAGTTATTTCAAAAACATAACCCCCTTAAAATGTAAATTAAAAATCTGTCACGACATGTACATAGTGTATATGAATATGAGTGAATGTGGATCAGCATTTTGCCCTGATACAGATTTTTTTTGTATTGAATACCACCCGATACCAAATCCTGATATGATTCTTGGGCTTCCAGAGATAAACTTTGCTAGTGAGAAAAGAAAGTGAAGCTTCAACTTTTTTTGTTTTGTGTTTCAACAATAATGAAAAGAAATACATTAGTCCCAAGCTTGAGCTTATTAATACCATTTTACATAGCCCAGCTAGTTTTGATGTTTAACCCATCTAATATACTATTTTACAGTATATGCTGTCTTACATGAGGGCCTCTGCACTTGCACAACACAAAACAGCCCCCTAAACTCCAAGGCTGCCTTGAATGCAACTGTCACGATGGGAGACAAAGAACCTCAACATTAGATACTGCCTCATATTTTTTTCCCACTTTTATTGAGCTATATATTTTTCCACCGACTGAATCACAACTTTAAGTGACTTTAATCATTCAAAACTGGAAGGTAAAGAAATCAATTCAGTGAGGTGCAAGCAGAAACACATGACAATTGCTACAGCAAAGAAACAAGAAAAACGTGTACAATAAAGTTAAAATTACAACACAAAACTGTTAAAATTGTTTTCTGTCAATGAAATGTGTTTTTTTAAAGAAATAAACAGTATTATATGTTGTTGATTCATAAGCTAAACTCTACAGATAAGAATATGAACAAATACAGTTTAATTATGTTAAGTTGAATGATGTAATTGCACATAAATGAACATCTGTTTTTATTTTTGAAAGAAATAACACTCTAAGGTTACGGTGTGCTGTATCTGCTCAGAATTTTTTATTTTTACTTTTATGGAAATATTTTTGGTAATCAATATTGTGCTGATCAATAAGGTGAGCTAAGTTCCAATTTGATTCTTTAGCTGATGTTTCTTTGTTTTGTTTTGTTTCTTGTTTGTGTAATATCCTTATCAGCTTGCAAGATAGCATAATATAAACTGGTCATGTTGCACGATACATCAACTAAACTAAGGATACTTTTGTTAAATTAGTAATTAGTGTAAAATTGAAAAGTTGTTTCAGGATGTTTTGGTCATATTGAATGCTCTGTGAAAAGATTGTGGGTTCAGTTATAAAGCTTAGCGTGGCTACTGCTCCACATCAATGTACCTTATTTTATTAATAACCAACTTTATGAGGTTGGGAAAACTCCGAGCTCTTGGATATTCTGACTCACTATCGTCCAGCAGCCATATTTGCTCAATGATCACTAAGGTGAATGATCAGTCATGAATATAAGCAAAATATAAAAATATACATAAAGAGCCAAAATCAGGCCCAAACTAATATTGGTGATTGGGATCAGGACGTCCCTAGTTTCTTTCTGCTGTAGTTTAATGTTTGTTTGTTTTTTCATGTTTAACGTATTATCTTTTTTATTTAAACTTCTCCATTTGTCCCTGTTTATTGAGAAAATTTGACATAAAACTTTGAATCTGATTTTGACTTTTCTGTTTTGTAAGTAAAATAAATATGAAATAAATGGTAGAATTATACGCTCTTGTTGTTGTACACTCTAATGTTGGAATCTTCTGGCTGTATAAATAGATCTCATTACACAGAAATGAAGCTGCATACCTCCACAGCATCTGCATGTGCAGCCAGAGTCTGAGCAGATTGGCTGGTTGGTCTCTCCTCTGCCCCTGCTGTAAAACCAAACCCACATTAAACCTGTTGTTAGAGAGTCAAACCTCCCTCTGGTGGGTGGGTCCAGGCTACAGCAGCACAGATCCCTGTGTGGGTTTGTACTGGTGTTGATGGAAAGTTCAGTGTCTCTAGACTGAGTGTTTGTCATGTTTCCTCCCACACTTCTTTGTCCACTTGTGGTTCACAGCACTGCAGGAGCCTCATTGGTCCACAGAGCCGTCTATTGTGGTGTCATAAATCATGTGTGGGAGAAATGAAGACCAGGACATATATTGGTGTGAAAGGAACTAATACTTAGATCAGAAGTGTGTTTGTATTTGTATTTTACTGGTTATCCATGTCATATCAGTTCTTCTCAAGTTCATGCTCTTTTTCCTTTCATCCCCTTTCTTTCCAATATTTCAATGTGAGAGAGTTACTTGAATTTCACCCCTCTCCTGCTCCCCCTCATTGCTTATCTCTGTGCCTGTGTGTGTGTGTGTGTGTTTGTGTGTGTGTGTGTGTGTGTGTGTGTGTGTGTGTGTGTGTGTGTGTGTGTGTGTGTGTGAGTGTGTGTTTGTCTAGCAGGCTGGCATACACACACACTCACTTACACGTGCACACACCAGCCGTTTCAAATCAAGTTGGAAATTATTGCTCACTGATGAACAATTACAACAGACTCTGTGACAATCACCCGTCTATTATCATAATCAACTTCACACGAGGAGATGTCGCTTTGAGCCAGTGTGAGGAAGAGGAGGAGTGTGCCGGGAGGAAAAGGCTGGTAACCTTCATGTACTTTCTGCAGAGAACAAACTCAATCACAGAAATTGCAGTAGAAAGGATTTACATGAAACAGGCAGCCTGATTCAGCCAGCCTGGTGTTTGTTTCTGTGGGAAATGAACACAGCCTATGTGTGTGTGTCCAGTTTATTTGTGTTATTTGGATTTAACGCGTGTGTACATTACTTCACTCCGCTTGGATTTCTCCTGCAGTCAGTTTTTTTTTTCAGCCCTCAGAGAAAAGTTGTGAAATTATTCTGAAGCTTCAGGATATACAAGCAAACAAAGATATGGGTGAGGATACATTCTGTTACACCAGAACAAACCTGCAGCACTGCCAGGGGTGCACTCATCCACAAAGTGCAAGAGGAAACTCATGGATGTTTTATCTTTACACCCATCAGGGAGGAACAATGTTTGTTTGATTTGTTCATTTCTAACCTTTACAAGGAAAAATGAAACGAGGCTCATTCACCAGCTGATATTCAGAGCAAACCTGTTGGACAGCAGTCCAAAACTTGGACTTTTTGCCACAGAGGAACTATAGTGACAAAGAAGTGTGACTGATGCATAGGGTGTTTCTGGACTGAGGACGCTTGGCCCATTCAGACCCTAATGCAGAGCCTTTCTGAGTATAAAGCAATCCAGCCCCTCATTGGGCACTTTGGAATTTCAACCCTAGAGTGATACTGGAGGACACAACAAGACCTGAATTCATTCTCTGACATTTTCAGTATTTGTATTATGTATTCAGTGCAAAGGTTAGCTTCTTCTTTGTTTCATAGACAGGTCAGAGGTTGATTTACAAATGTGTCCAATCTTAAAATGACGCTCTGTAAAACATCTTTATAATGAGTCATTTTGTTTTCTGAAACAGTTTCAGGTTAGAGGTATTTAGAAGCTTTTATATGGTTCAGAGTAACATGTTGCAAAGAGCCACATGTTTGGATGTAACCTGAGGAACTCCCTCATGGGAATTTGGAATTTTGTTTCCTGCAATATATATATGTATATATTGAGATATTTTTAAAGTTTCCTTGTTGAGCTGAATTCTCTCTGATTCTCCCTGAAATGATGGGAACAGACTCTAACCTAATTGCCTCTGTCTCACTTCCTCTATGAACACTATTTGTGTTTACAAAGAGTCTTCATCATGTTGATACCTGTAATAATTGATATTGATCTATAATGTTTCCTGACAGTGATTCTTCTCACATCAGCTCAGACTTTTTGATAATGTGCTCCAGTACAGAATTACATCATTAAAGTTTCCCTCCATAACCAAATCATTTTACAGGGATATTAATTAAATCTGTGAACATGCTGCACTGCTGCTCCTACACTCAGAGTCAGAGAGTCAGAGATTCAGAGAGTCAGAGAGTTAGTCACACTGATCAGACACACAGAGGCTCACAGAGTTTGTCCTCCTCCTGCATTTTGCTTTTTTTTAGAATTTGATCATCTTTTTTCCACAGAGGTGAATCAAGAAAAGCAGTAATCAGAGGCAGTAAGCCACAAACAGTTAAGTTTAGCCAGGTTGGCTCAAGTCTGCTAAAACAGGCTCAAAGAAGCATTGCTGGCAAAAGCAGAGGCAAAGGCAAACCAGGAGTGGAGGAGCATCAAGATGGTGTCATCACCGCCATGTTCTCACATTGATTTAAACACAGCTGGAGCTCCCAGATAAAATTAACCACAATTAATTTTGGAGGAGCAGAGAAATAAAGCTACAGACTTATCATGACTCATCTATACTGATCAGGCCAGTTGAAAGACCACAGAGAGAGAGGGAGGAGACAAGCCTGCACCCAAACCTGATGATGGCCGTGGTTATATGGGTGCCAATCGTGACAGTAAGACAACCATTATCCACAAATCTTAAAAGAACAAGCCAAATCATAGGCAAATCAGCAAAATGATTGACCATTTAGCATTGTTAGCAGCTACTGCTAATCCACCTGTACTGGTAGCAGCATGGAGTGAGACGAGGCGGCCCAGAAGGAAGAGGCCAGAACCAGAGCAAGAGAGAGGGGTAGGCTACAACTACTCCCTTATATAGAGTACCCCTGGAGGTCATGAGCTGACAAGGTCTCCAAAGAAAGCAGGCCAGCAACAATAAGCACAGATAAGACACATTATCCTGCTACATTAACAATAAACAAAGAATCAGTTTGTCCTAATCCCTCGAGACGAGGAGAGTGTAAGTGGCGAGGGAGAGGGAGTCTCAGCGAGGTTGTGAGTGTGACGTGCAGTGAGACGGGCTGGGACTATTGTCGTCCACTCTACTGTCTCGTGACTCTTCCACTGTCTTGACACCCTCAACAACGACACTACACCAGTTTATATATTTAACTACGAGTAAATCGTCTAGTACTAATGTGACTTGACAGGATTCAGAAACTTCGCTGAAAGGCTCAAATATATTACCCTAAAATATGAATGTTGCACATGCTCATAATGTGATGATGATACTGAAAAAATATATCATGCGACCCAACATTGGAGTGTAAAGCCTTCTGTAACAAGGCAAGGGATTTAACCTGTAGGTCGAACTGACCCCTCAGAGTTTGTGATGTGGAACAGCACTCTCTCTCTTGTCTGCTGTAAAGTTTCTCAAAAGTGAACTAGAAAGCATTTTGCCCATAACTGTTTGGCATCCTGGTAGTCCCTACATGTCTCAGCCTTTTTCATCCAAAGGAACGCTCACCTGTTCATTTGATGTGTTTCACCAAGAAGTGTTTCTCTATTCAAGAATCCTGGCACTGGAAAGTATTTAGAAGCCATTCATCTGAGGTCTACCCTGTGACAGTCTGTTCAGGCATTAAAAACAACAACATAAGATTCATCCACCGTGTCACAGAATGTCTCATTTGGTTTTGTAAGTCATAAAGTATCATCAGAATTCATTTCAGTCCGTTCCATAAAAAGGTAAACGTTCCTCACAGGGGCTTTGAAGGTGACACATCCATTACAGTTATCTGCATCTGCAAAAGTTCAGGTCTTGAAGATCATTTTGTCTTTTCTGTCGATGACACCAGTCAGCAGTCAGTCAGAAAGAAAGGATGGAGCATAATGATGTTACAGACAAGCTTTTAAAAAGCAGTAAAAAAAATGCAGCCATCAGATAGAAAGTTCTCAAGGACAGTCATCTGTTTATTTTCATGACCCTGCAGAGCTGCAGTAATGTTTTTTTGTGAGCCAAATTGAAATTAAAAAAAGAAAGTCTGGAAATTGGAGACTTTTAGATTATAAACATTAGGTCATACAAACACAAGAAAGATGTTAGATGGTGGGGGGGGCTCTTTAAATATTTATTAGAAAAGTGGTAGCAATTATTGCCTTTGCTGAACTTTTTCCTGCATCATAAAACTTCATTATGTTTGAATCTTTGCAGCTTCTTTCAGGGAAACTGTTATTTAAAGGAAAAGGAAACTCTCTTCTTTTCAGTCAAGCTTTGATTTAGGAATCTGTTTGTTTTTTATGTTGTTTTTAACTCTCTTGTTTCTTCAATCTTATTTTCTATTGCTGTGGTTTTCATGTATTGATTTCTAAGATTTCATTTTGTGTTGTGGTTTTCTTTTATTCCTATAAAATGAGGATTTTTGCTGTCAAGTCTGGTTCCTTTTTTTCTGTTGATGGTTTGTTCTTCTCTTCTTCTCTGAAGCATATCGGGTTGCTTTTTAAATTTTTTTTAAAGATATGAGTTCAATATTTAATTGAGTTCTTTCTTACAGCACAGGATCACTCAAAGGACTGACCAACACAGCTCATGTGTGTTTGATATTTTGGCTGTGATTTCAGGAGAATAAAGATTGACAGTTCATCATTTTGCTCAGTGTCTCTGCTGGTACACTGAAAGAACACTGTCATCACAGACACAGACCCATGAACTTGCCTGCAGCTGTTTTTGTTGCAGCTGTTTTGATTGTTTTTATATATTTCTTTATTTTTTATTTTTATTTTTTTTACCACAGATTCTTTTTGAGCAGGTTAAAAAGCACAGATTTCAACTATCCTGTCATGTTTTGATTTGTCTTCAGTTTGTTGATGATTTTGTAGAGAGCCTAACTTAATTTACATAATCTAATCTGGAGTAGAAATAAATCCTTATCAACTCCCACAGTACTTTCACCTTCTCAGCACTCTGTCATCTCTCCTGATGTTATCAGGGTCGGGCAGAGTGACGTGCAGTGTGAGTGGTAGAGCGACTGAGACCCCGTTTGTACGACAACTATTTTTGGGTGAAACGCAAAAGTTATGTTGTGTGTCAGCCTCCCGTTTACACAGAGACGGCGTATTCGCCGACCAAAAATGCAAACTTTTGAAAATGCAATCCAGAGTGGAACTTTTCTAAAACACTGTTTTCACTGTCTCCGTGTAAACATTAACCAGGGAAATCTTGGATACACTGATGTCACGTTCAGCTCTACACGTGTGTCATGAGCTTCTACTGTGCCAGGCATGAACCAAACAACAACAACAACAGGAACCAAACGTTTTGTTATTCTGCTGCTGAATCTACTGACTGCCTTCTTCAAAAACCTGCATTTATTGCACTATTTCTGCAGTTAGAGAAGAAGTTTTTAATATAAACTGCAGATGATCAGCCTCTTCTTCAGCCTCTATACTGTTGTCGTGTAAATGACTTCTACAGTCATACTGCCATCTACAGACCTGACATGATACTACAGCATTTTCAGTCCCTCAGCGTTTCCATGTAGACACAGATTTTTTTTCATTGCATTTTTATGTGTTTCAGGGTGAAACGCTGTGAAACGTTGCTGTGTAAACGGGGCCTGAGAGAGAGGGAGCAGTGAATGTGAGAGGAGCGGGGTAGGGCTTTGGACAATCTGACAGTTTGCTTCTTGTGAATTTTAGACAAGGTGCTTTATTTCACTCTTTCTGGGTTTAAGGCAGTGGCTTTCAGATCTGTGCTTTGTTCAACTTTGTCTTCAGTCAGAACGGGCTCTCCATTTATTTTTCAGCTTTCAGTTTGGATCCTCTGGTCAACTAAATTGTTTATTTCATGTCCTTCACACGCTGTGTGATTTCATGCAGTACAAATGTAAACAGTTAAACTTAAACGCATGAATGTAGTTTAATGCCACAGTAAATCATTGCTTAAAGTTTGGTTTGCTACCTGCAGAAATTACCCTGTGTCTTTCCAAGGCAGACCATCTTCACAAAATGCATTGTGTTTGTTCCAGAAATGTCTCTAAACTTTTCTTTTCATTGATTGACCACTGTGGAAAAAAAGATTTTTCAGTTTTACAAAAAAGGCAAAATGCAGGAGGAGGACAAACTCTGTAAGCCTCTGTGTGTCTGCTCAGCCTGTGTGAACCACTGACTCTCTGACTCTCTGACTGTCTGACTCTCTAACTGTCTGACTCTCTAACTGTCTGACTCTCTAACTGTCTGACTGTCTGACTGTCTGACTCTCTGACTGTCTGACTCTCTGACTGTCTGACTCTCTAACTGTCTGACTGTGACTCTCTGACTCTCTGACTCTCTGACTCTCTGACTGTCGGACTCTCTAACTGTCTGACTCTGACTCTCTGACTCTCTGACTCTGACTCTCTGACTGAGTGCAGGCTGGAGGAGCAAAGCATGTTCACGATTTAATAGATATTTCTGTACGATTTTTGGTCACCGATGGAAACTCAAAGAACGTCTGTGCAGGACAGCATTATTCATATAATATACATTCAGCTGAACAGAGTGAAGCAGTCAACTTTAAACAAATAACACAATATATATTTTAATACAGTTTATCACAGTAAACAAAACAAAAAATGTTGCATTCAGTGGCGATTCCTCCAAAACAGCAAGGGAAGCTCAGCTTCCCCTAAAATAAAAAAAAAAAAAAAAAATTAATTAAAAAGTGGCAGGGTATGCACCAGCGTGTGTACATTTCACTGACTAAATATGCGCTGAAACGCGTTCATCTTTGGTTCAGAATCAGCTACTTATCACAGGAAACTGACATGACTTCTAATTCATTCATCTGCGCAGCTTCACAGTGTTTACACAGACGGACGCTCAGCGTCTCTGGGGGTCTATGGGGAAGCATAGAGTGGGTTGTTCCACTACTCAAAAACTGGATGGTCTTTGGATAAATGCTGGGCTTTAACCCGCCCATGGGAAGCTCAGCATCTCTGGGGGTCTATGGAGCAGTGGGCTGGCCCGGACACTCGGCTTCTGCATGATGATTGGATGATCTATCTGAGGCTGAATCCCTTTTTGATTGACAGGGAAATGAGGGAATAATCAATCTTTAAGTATAGTCATCTGCTGGAACATTTTCCAAGTTCTTCACTCCTTGTTCTAAACTGTCTCACAGACTTGACCGATCTCCAGTGACTTTGTCTTTCTTAAAAACGATAAGAAAAGGGAAGGGGGGTAGAATGTACATATAATTACACAAACACATTTATGATGTAGGCTAGGCAAAATAGCTTCCCCTCATTGAAAGAGCAGCAGCCACCACTGGTTTCAATGTATATACATTTTTCCCAATATCATGCAGCCTTTTACCAGGCAACAATAAAGGAAAGACAAAAACATTCTGTCATTGATGTTTTAGAGGACCTTTCCTCAGCATCTGTCTGATGTCTGTCTTGGCCACTGTCTTTCCAAGGCCCCCTGTACCTTCAACACCTTCTCTCTGATTGTCCTGCTAGGGGCAGAACTATCAACAGACTTTGGTGTTTGATTACCCAATTAGGAAATATGATGTCATCATCATTTCAGCAAGTCTGATGAAGATCTAGTAAAGATCTGGTGAACTTCTGGTGAACTTTTGGTGAACCTTTGGTGAAGATCTGGTGAACTTCTGGTGAACTTCTGGTGAACCTCTGATGAACTTTTGGTGAACTTCTGATGAACCTTTGGTGAACTTCTGGTGAACTTCTGATGAAGAACTGGTGAATTTCTGGTGAACCTCTGGTGAACTTCTGTTATAGTTTTGCCTGCCCATGTTCAGTCTGAGTATTCATCGTTGGGACTTTAGACTTGTATATTTTTGTGAAATTAGAATACACGTTCTTCAAGGCCCAAAGAGTGGAAACAACTTTCACTCAACTCTACAACGGTTTGCAGGCCAGGAGCAAACTGCACAATCTGCGGGTGTTTGCTCCTGAATTAAGTTCTGGGTGAACTGGACTCAGATAATACAGATAACAGAGGCACTTGATAGGCAATCAAATTTTTACTGCATTAACTTTTGGACTTTCAGGAACTTTTCAAAAATTAAAGTCCCAGCACCCAGTTCTGGACAACACTCCAATCTTTGAGTGAATGAAGTTGTTCTTTTTGGGCAAACAATGATAAATCAACCAATCAGTCAGAATAATTCAAAGACTTGTTTATAGAGAATAAAAGGGCAAAGCCTACGAACTTACAGCTTTGACTTTCTCAAGAGGAGCTCTAGTTCATCGGAGGTTTGGTTTGGATGAACTTGTTAAACTTTTCTGCACCAAACTTCAGACGTCTTCAGAGATTTTTGAGACTCAAGCACTTTTTAACGGAGGGTTTTTTTTTGAGTGAGTGTTGGGAAAGACTTTCTCAAGCATCTCAGGGCGCTGACTTGGACTAGTCTGACCCAACCATGTGTGATTTTATTGTTATGAACACACCTCCCCAGGCTGGGCTTTGGTTGTTATCACTGCTCCTTTATGCAATGATAAAACTTTTCTTTCTTTTTTTTTTTGAAACAGTGGACTTAGGCAGAGTAGCCTCACTCTTCTCTCTGTATTGTTGGCGTCTTTTATGCTTACGGTATGCTTCCTGCTTTTCATTAAATATTCTGTAGCTCTGGGGGCAGCTCTTTCAGTCCCTCTCCTGTCCAACCGAGCTGCATTATTTAATGTTTTTTTTTTTTTTTTGTTCTCAGAGATGTCTGTATCTCCTATACTGTTTGAGTCTGCAATGACGTCCAGCTGAAATCTCATATAGGAGGAGACGGTCATCTCAGGGTTAATCAGCATCATTAAAATGTGACTGTCTGCTGAGTTTGATTGAGAAGATGATGTGTTTCACCACTTATTATGGAAAGGGTGTTCATTTTTTCTTCTGTGATTATGTGTGGGCTGTGTGCTCGTTTGTTTTTCTTCTCCTCTGATTGGTCATTAACCCCCGAGCCAATCAGAGGAGAAAAGAGAACTTTTTAATAGCCACCAAGTGCTTGATAGAAAACTTATCATAAACAAAATGTTGATGAAGAGGGAGAGAAAAAAAAGAAAAGAAAAAGAAAACATATACACTCTGAATGAATCAACACTTCCATTTGTTGAGTTTTGACACAATGTTTATTATCATTAATTTGGTCCGTTAAGCTAAATGATGAAGACTGGCACATGTGACAGAGGCATTCCCACTCACAGGGAATAATAACATTATAACACTGTCTCTATCCATCAAAGGCAGGGTGGATCCATGTTTCCATGTCGTTTTCTCCAGATCCTGAGCCGAACATCTGACTGCAGAGCAGAATTCCAGACTCATCAGACCAGTTCACGTTTTTCAGTCTTGTATGGTCCAGTTTGGATTAGCCTTAGGGTCACCCTGTGGGTGTGTTCTTCTGTGGGTGTGTCCTACTTTGAGGTAGGATGTGTTGTGTGTTCAGAGATGCTCTTTTCTGCAGACCTATCCCCGACCCAAACTATCATCTTCAACCAGTCTCTCCATTCCCCTCTGACCTCTGGCATCAAAATAGCCTTAAGTCCCAGAGAGCTGCCGCTCACTGGATATTTGCTCTTTTTGGGAATGGTTGTGGGTTAAAATCCCAGTAGATCAGCACTTTGGCAAACATTTAGATCAATAACCGTGCCATATTCAAAGCCCCTTACATCACCTTTCTTCTGCATTCTGATGCCTAGTTTGAACTTTGACAGCTCGTCCTCATCATGGCACGTCCAGCCATTATGCAAACAGGACCATTAGTCTTAAGGGCCCATTTGGCCGTAGCATTAGCCGCGGTGTTAGTCACATACATGTCGGCCAAAATTAAACTAGCCAACTAATTGCATCATGACAGCAAGGCAGGTGGAATGCAATAGCTGAGGGAACTTGTGTACTTCACATAAACAGTGAAAAATATGGTGATCAAAACTGTGGAAAGATCACAGTTAAAATGTTGGTCAGTCATGAAAGAAGCTGCAGTCAGACTCCAGCCTGAAGGCCTCACAGACTGAGGAGTGAGAGGAGCACACTGCCTCAGTTTCAGGGATAAGACACAGAGCAACAAACAAACCTGCACCGTGTCTGATGTGGATAAAACATTTTCAACATGCAGGACTGCAAACTGGTAAATCTTAAAACAGATTTATTCACTTTATTTGTGATCATTTTGTAGTCTGGCCAAGAAATGCATCTCTCGTACCCAGACGGATAGAGCGGAGTGTTATGGCTACTTCGAGCCAGTAAGGCAGTAAGGCTCTCTAGAAAAAAAAAAAAAAAAAAGTGAGGTTTTCAAAACAGGTCGCAGGAGACTTACAAGAGACATCTGAAATGAAAGTCGAAACTTCACAAAACTAGTAGTTTTTGACAGAATAAATCAAAACTTCATTCAACAAACTCCTTTGTACAGTCTGTTTCTTTAGTCGACTCTCGAGTGCGTCGAAAAAGTGTACACTACATAAAATGTCTATAACGCAGTTGTAGAGTGAGTTCTCACACACTTTCTTGGTG
>RPOG01003970.1:9287-31242 GCA_008086565.1 Thalassoma bifasciatum | reverse complement strand
AAAAAAAACACTCCAAAAGTTTTGTCCAGCGTCCTCTGAATGTTCTCTGTAGACTTTACTTTCAGCTTTGAAGTGTTTTGATCATCAAAAACTGTCTTATTTAGTTTTGAAGTAAGTTGTTTGAGGAAACATGTCAGACAAAGAAATCAGCTGAGAGCTCACGCAGCTTTTTCACATGTGATGTATTTTACAGATATTGGCAGTTGTAGAGTGAGTTCTCACACACTTTCTTGGTGTCATTTGTAATTTAACTATTTAAATATCAACCTGTGAAGCTCTGTTAGTCCGTTTGAAAACTCACTGTACTCATGTGATGCAACAATCTTCCACTGTGGACGGATCTTCCTCGCTGCACTGCGCTCTCATCTGAAATTTGTGTGCACGCCCTCAGACCTGACGTGGGATTGGAGCGTCCCCTCCGCCTGTATTCAGATGAATAAAAACCGATCTGTGTGGATATCAGAGCCAGTATCTCCAGCGGTGGTGATTACTCTTTCCACTGCAACACATGTACCAGGGATGCAGTATATTAAGCTGAGAGACTAGGAGACGTTGGTAAGAAAAAAAAAATCATTTTGTGAGTTTTATGAAATGATTCAGAATTGTAAATGAGTACATTTGAGATTCTTACATCAATCCCCTTTCCCTCCCCACCCCTTCTCACGAGCCGGGACTGCAGTAAAGAAATGACAAAAACAGAAAGTTCCCGCCTGGTTTAAAAACTGTGTGTGGATCATCCACCGGACACTGATGAGAGATGAGAGCTACATGACATCAGAGAAAGACGGCTGTCTTATCATTTCCTCTGCAGAAAAACACACATTGATGCTTAGATTATGGTTGATCCAGAGAAAGTGAAACACATTTATTAAACAGCTTCTGTGGTTGTGAAGCTACAATTTTGGTGTTGGTGTCTGTTATCTATCATAGATCTCAACATGTTACTCCTAACTCATGCCTTGCTCTATCTACTTATCGAGGACATTTCTCCACCAGGTGATAGCTGTCCAAGATGTAGAGAGAAACCAATATGTCGTCGGATCGCCGAACAAAACCAGTTTGTTTAGACGGAGGAGCAGAAAGGAAGGGAAATTATTCTGAGTACAAAACAAACTTTAAATATATGTGCAATGTTACACCTAAAATATGCATGTTGCAATCATGCAAATCTGTCAAAAAGTAGGTTAAATCAAGTAGAGTTCCTCTGTAATTGTCCCTGCTTAAGATGTATGGTTTGCAAATATCAAAGTGATGAGGTGCTGAGGCAGTCTGTGTCCCTGCCTCACTCTTTGAAGCAGGGATGAGCTTTAGAAAAGCAACCACAAAGGTGATGTTGCTTTGTTCTTACACTTGAAACGATCCACGCTGGTGACACACAGGCTCTTATTGTTGTGACGATAATGACTCTTCTCTTGAAGGAGAAGTGATTATGATAGAGTGATAGGTTGAATGGAGTACAATACAGTATGAGGCTGGAACACAAAGATCAACAATCTGTCCCTTCTCTGTTATCCACCTTGTTTTAATTAAAGCAGCAACTGTAATTACATGGAGTCACTGGAGATCAGTATTGTTACAGTTCCTGTGAACAGTAAGTGCAGGAGTGATGAGCAAGTCAGCAAAAGAACTGTAACAAAGAAATACACTCATGAGCAAATTAGTATTTAGGATAATAAATCTGGAAAAAAACAAAAAACTTCACTCTCATCAGGTGTGACATATTTTGAAGAATTGTAACAATTTATCCCCTCATTGACTAACTGTTGCAGAAGGGCTCACACCTTTGAATATCTTCTCAATCAAATGACGACATACATGTCAACGTACTGGCTGAAATTGAGGTCTAAAGGCGTCAATTGTGTTTTTCAACAGGGTGGGCTGGGGGATGGTCTGGCAGAGTTTACCCATCAATATCAGGCTTTTAAACTCGTGAACTGATGAACTGACCCCTGTAGATGATGGTAGTTCTCTATTTTTGGATGAGAAAACAGCAAAAATTATGAGAAGAGATGACAGAGAGACAATGGTGGAAGTTGCTGATTGAAAACCTTTGGGCAGCTCGCATTTGAATGGGGTGCATGTTGAGAAAACATTACAAATATCATGAAGGGGTAATATACTGGCAACCATGCTGCTAGTATTTTACTATTACTTAACAGTCATGTAATATATATTACACCGTCAAAAAACAAACAAACAAACAAACAAACAAACAAACAAAAAAAGTAAATAAATAAATTAATTAATACATTCCTGGCAGCTATGGCTGCCAAACAAAGACTGAAACTGGGGGAAAAAACAAACAAACAAACAACATTAAATTAAACCACCCTAGTTTAAAATAAGTGTGGATACATCATATTTATGGGAATTTTCATTAAGCTTTCTGCAGAAAACGAACATTAAATTGATATCTTAGATAGCCAGTCTACGCTGTGGAGATTAAAAACCAGTCTATGCTGTGGAGCACAGACAGCCTATACCCCCCTCAATGATTTTTTTTCTTTTGTTTGTTTTTTTTTTCAGCATTGGACCTGAACTAGCTAAGAAAATTCTCATAAACAAAGAGCCAGTGAAGAAACTGAAGAGAAGGCAATTCCAAGTGAATGCTTCTTGCTCCTGTCACTGAGCTGAAAGTGTTGGAGGTGATTAGGTAATCCAACAATGAGACATCACGTTACATTAATGATATTGATATGAAAATTGTATGAAGTGTAGCGGGAAAAATTATTACACCATTCACATACATTTGCAACCTATCTCTACAGAGTGACCAATTTCCCTCCAAAATGAAAATAGAAAAAAATCATTGTATTACATATGGCAAGTGACTGGCATCTTTTAACCAATTACTGCCCTGTATCTCTTCTGCCACAGTTCTCCAAAATATTTGGAAAAACATTTGACACAAGACTTCAAAACCTTTATTGAAAGGCATAAACCAGACAACCAATATGGATTTACACAAAATAGGTCAACTTCTCTTGCTTTAACTGATTAAATAGAAAAATATCAAATGGTACTGAAAATGATAGATTTGTCGTAGGAATTTTTTTGGATTTACAAAAAGCTTTTGACACCATAGACCATGATATATTACTTAATAAACTGGAGACCTATGGCATTAGAGGTATAGTGAAACAATGGTTAAAGAGCTCCTTGACTGAGAGGCCCCAGTTCATACAAGTTGACCAATAAAAATCGGAGCAAAGAATAATTGAATGTGGTGTTCTTTAAGGGTGGATACTGGGGCCTACTATTTTCATTCTGTACATAAATGACACTGTTAAAATAGCGAACCCTGAAATTTGTGCTTTTTGACGGTGGCACAAACATTATATGTTCAGGAAACAACTTAGAGCAACTCTTGGAACAAATAACTGAGAAAATGAATAAGTTAAAAAGCTGGTTTAATGAAAACAAATTATCATTGAACTGAAAAAAGACCAAATTTATGTTATTTGGAAACCAAAAAAAGGACAGTAACCTTTTGATAATATAACTATTGAAAGAGTGCAAAGAAACACATTTTTAGGGGTTCTGAGAAATGACAAAATCTCCTTGAAACCTCAAATCAGTTACCTACAGACAAAATTTGCAAAATGTGTGCGTGTTACGAGGAGAGCTAGTCGTGCTCTCAATCACATTGTGCTACATTTACTGTACCATTCGTTTATGATGTCATATGTACATTTTTGTGTAGAAGTGTGGGGAAATTCTTATAAATCTGGTCCCTCTTCAGAAAAACAGCTATAAGAATTGTTCACTAATAAAAATACAATGTTCATACTAACCCATGTTTTGTTAAATCGTCAGATGTTAAGTTAATTGATTTGGTACACTACAAAAACTGCTCAAATAATGTCCAAGGCATCACAGAAATCTCTACCTACAAATATACAGCACTTATTTCATGACAGAGACAAGCATCTCACACAAAACTTAAAGGGAAGTAGCAAATTATACCAACCTAAAGTCAGAACCACTCTCAAATCTATGTGCATCCCAGTGTGATGAGTTCTTGTGAGGAACGATCTGACTGAGGAACTTAAACTTTGCCATTCTATCATCCAATTCATAAAAAAATTATAAACGAAATATGAAAACGAATTATTTGGAGGAGAGAGACTGATGTATTACGTATGAAGGGGGAGGGGTTGGAGAGTGCAGGGGCCAGTCATTGTCTTTTTTGTTATTGTGTTTTGTGTTGGTGTGATGGTGCGTGGGGGGATTGGAACTGTATGAGTATTGCTTCATCCATCCCCTTTTCAAACCTATGCATGTGTAAATACTGTCATTACATTGTTATGTGAGTGATATTGTGTGCAGGTTTAAATAAATGTATTTACCACTAAAGGACAAGCTAGAAACAACCCGATGGGAGTGGACTGCTGTGTGCAAACAGCTAACTAAGTGAACAAAAAGACAGCCTCCTGATTTAAAGTCCAACTCATGATTCTCCTAAATGTGCCTGTAGCAGAGAGGAGAAAGCCACAGATCAGCAGGTACCACAGAGGCTCTGACAGATGGGTGGAGAGATAGTTGGGAGATGTGAGGTGGGAGGGGGTGTGGAAGCAATTCCTCGCACACCTCTCAGTCATAAATATGGAGAAGGAACAGCGCGGCTCAGCCAGTCCTCCTACGAGCAGAATGTTATCCTGCTTCTTTGGCAGAGCGAAGAGGCCTCGAGCGAAGAAGGATCCAGAACACAGATCAACAGATGAACTCCGATAACGATAAACGCTTTATGATTGAGATGGGCGTGAAGTCGATGAGCTGATACATGTTGTTGCTTGGGAGGTTTTCCTGTAAATGCTGAAGCGCAGGAGGGAAAAATGAAACCCTCACACATTTTAGCATTTAGTCGCTCACAAATGGGTCTCAATGATTGGTGTCATGGTGTTTTGAAGGTCGTTTCCTCCTTTTTCAGTTCACTTAAACAAATGCCTCCATGGCACCATACTGATGTTTACAGATCATACTGGATGTGTAACAAAGAAAGGACTGTACTTCCTTTTTTTCCCCTTTGTATTCATTTAATGGCACCTAGAAGGAAAGGTAATGTTGCAGTGGGAAACATGAACCTTTCCCAACTTTTTAGGAACGTGTTGCAAGGCTCAAATTCAAAATGAGTGAATATATTCTCTTTGTGATGTTTTCACTTGACTTTAGGTTAAATAGGATTTGCAATCATTGTGTTCATTTTTTTATTTGCATTTTACACATCGCTCCAACTTCATTGGAGTTGGGGTTGTATTTGCAGAGTTGTTATCACTGTGATTAGCTAATAAAAGGATCAGGTGAGTGCTGATGATGGTTTGATTTTAAAAAATGCATGATATTCATGCACAATATTCCACAATGGAAAATATAAATTATATGGATGGCAAATTGGAACCAGATTATGTGAAAGTTTTTCGTGTTGTTGTTGTGACTCGAGGCGTTGTTCACACATGCTCTCTAATTTGTGGCTTGTTTTTGTTTGGTGGGAGGGGGGGGTTCTGTCAGTCCCTTGAAGACCCAGGTGTGCCCACAGACAAGTGTCACACTTTTTACCAGGTGGGTTCTAGCTTTTCCACTTCAAAAGAGTGTAAGAAATATCTCCCATTTAACCCCAAAGATGAAGAGGGCTCAAACACACAGGTGTGCTGTATGGGTTTGTGATTCATTGTTGACTGAGTATTTATCTTTGGACAGAACACATCATGTGTGAGTTTGAGAGATTGTGGTGCGAATGAAAGTTGGCTTGCTTCAGTGAGAGTCTGTATGACGGTGATCATGGTGTGGTGTCAGGCTGGCATTTGTGTCTGGTGCTGGGCTGAGGTGAAGCAGGTGTGCAAGGAGATAGCAGTGAGGATGTCCTTAACGTCTGCCATTCCTGGCCCCCTAAAGAAAAGCAGCATCAGAGAAATAAAAACACACAGATAGACAATTGAAAAAAAAAAAAAGGTGCGTTCACATCCCCCACAGCTTCGTCTGACAAAACCATGCAAACAAAACAGCTGTATCAGAGCTCTGTGTCTTCTTTGTAGCCAACTTTGTTCTCTATATAACTATAACTATAGCTCCCGGTCATGAATTGTACCTCTCCTGTCATGTATGTAAATATGAATGATTACAAAAAAAATGATTTCAGTCTATCCAGGTACGGCAGGCTTCATGTGAACAGCTATTGGTTACTGTACGAGTGGTTGACAGGGCCGACAGCCAGAAACGAGGCTGTCATGCAGGCTTTATGTAGTATGAGCTAATGCTTCAGGCCAGTCAAGCAGAGAGCAGTTGTTGTGTAAATCAGACTCTCCTGGAATCAAATATCTTTGTATTGAGACAGGGACACTTCTGTCTTATAGCCAGAAGTCTAAGGAGGTATAATATGCCAAGTTTTGCCAGATTCACGTTGAGGAGTAAATGTCATAAGACCGTGAATCTGCAGGGATAATTTGATGAAACAGCACTTTGATATGTTTGAACTCTGGATTCCTCTGGTGGAAAAGGGAGTTAATATCCGAGGTGCGGACCACGGGCGTGACTTCAGGACCTCCAAACGGGTAGGGCGTCCGATTTGTTGTGATGGCCATTCCTTCACTAATTACTTTTTGTTGTTCAAGAAAACTGTAAAACAAACTTAGCAGCTGAAATGTGAAGAATCTAAACTTTCTAACGCCATATAGCTCTCTGATGTTCGACAGAAGCATTACTGTTTATACTTTGTTGTTGTCAGGGGAATGGCTAACGGCTCGCCAGCGCTCCAGTGGTAGAGGTGAACTCAGTGGCGGCCAGCCTTTTTAGAGCAGAGAGTCCCATACTGATAGCCATTTCAGAGCATTTTGACCGATCCCTCAAGACCCGAAGAATATGAGTGCGATCTGTCTGGACTTTTCTGTCTAGCAACGTCTCCTTTGTCTCTCTGTCATCTCCTCTCATAATCTTTGCTGATCTCTCATCCGAATAGAGCGCCATGACCGCTGTAGTGCTTTGCATTGTGTTCCCATGGGATGTGTCATGCTTAACAGATGCAGCTGTAAGTTTTACATCGAATCAGAAGAGCTGACTCCCATGGAGTGAGAGCCAGCTCCCATCCTTTTTCCTTTCCTCGCTCAACTTGGTAGAAATTTGTTTTGATTGACAGCACAGCAGCCATGCAGCCAATCATATATGAGGATATAGGATCATTATGTGATAGCAGAGAAGGGGAATTCAATCAGGTATGGCATCTTGTTCCCACTCAGAGAGTGTGACTGCAGACAGTGGTGAGTAGGAGAGACTTCCACTTTGTGTGAAAACACATGAATATGTTGCACCCCTAAACAAAACAGAATCTGAACAGATCAGGATCTTTTGTTCGTGTTATTTTTTTGTTTTTAAAATGATTTATATCCGACTAAACTGCATTTTCATTGACTCAAAGTAATTTTACCTTTCCATATCCGAGGATAAAGCTAGTGGCATCAGAATCATGGTACTGCTCCAGCCGGTGAACTGATGTTTCTTCGATGTTTCAATGACAACTACTGTACAGATAAGGCTTGTGCCGCAGTGTGCATTTGTAGTGGATGCAAATGAATGAATACAGACATTTTTTAATTGTGCTTTTTTTTTCCAACTTTAACATGATGCAGATTGATGAGGTCATGCTTTGCAGCTAAATTAAAGGATAGACTATACGATGACAATGATTAAACCTCATAAAATCTCATTTATAACTGCTAGTTTGGGTAAGCTTGCAAATGCTTTCAAAGCTGCATAAAATAGAATTTATTATTATTGAGTTTCTGTGTGTGAAACAACACTTGAACAGAGGATGTCTTTTTGCTGCAGTCTTTCCAAGATGTCAACTTCTCTGTAATGTGTGAGTGTTACAGCCAGGATAATGCTGGAGCAGCCTCTGCTTCCTGTGCAGAAGACCCAAACAAACTTCGGGACGTTATTTACTGTATTTTGCTGAACGGATGAATCATTCCTGCAAAGGGTGTCAGCCTCCGGAATAAACAGACGGAGGCGCGGTGTAATTGGACTGTGGTGTAGGCGGGCTGTAAGGTGATGCAGGTGTCGAGTGTGAAAGGGGTTGAGAGATGATGAAGTGACATGTCATGATATCAGCACAGCAGAGCCAACCAAATGCTCCTCAGGCCTCATTTGCCCTCTCCTGTCATCTGTCATGAAGTCATTTAGACGGCTCATCACAAGGCTTTAATGATATTTAAAGAGCTGTTATTGGATTCCTGTGGATGTATTATCTTTGTTAATTTTAAAGCGATTTATCAAGATTGGTAAAAAAAAACTGCATCTTTTTGATTGAAAATCTGCTTCATTTAGCTGGAATTTGATCTAGATATTTTGGATTTTATCCTGAGAAAGTTTCAGCTCTAATGTTTTATCTCATACACTCAGTGTAAACGTACTGAGCGTAACAGGACATGAGATCTGAATCACACCAGTTAAGTGTGTGTAGTGCTTTTGTTGTATGGAAGAAAGCTTCACCATCCATCAGTCCATCCACCCATCCATCCATCCATCCATCCATTTTCTCCTGCTTACCCGGGGTTGGGTTGTGGGGGCAGTAGCCTAAGCAGATAAGCCCAAACCTCCCTCCCCCCAGCTACACAGTCAAGCTTTAAGTCTGCACTGGACTGTCAACAGGCTCTACACAGAGTGTGTTTGTGCTCTTCACAGACAGATTTCTTGATTTCCATATTCCTGCGTCATAAGAAGTATCAAAAATCTTGTTGGAATAGTTGTTTCCTTCATTCTCCTGTTATGCTTCACCTCAAAAGTATTAACTTTGCACCTGCAGTCGTGTGGATGTTAGGTCAAACACACACACACACACACACACGTTTTACATAGCTAGATTAGCTTGGGGTCAAATTGACCCCAGAGGAACAACCAATGCCTGTAATGTGTGTTCAGCACACTGAAAAATATTATCATGATAATTTTATATCCAATCAGTTTTCCCCAATTAAGAAAAGTCCTGACACATGAAGGGCTGCACGGTGGCACAGCGGGCAGCGCTCCAGCCTCGCAGCAAGAAGTTTGCCGGTTCGATTCCTCGTTGGAGCATGGTTGGCCTTTCTGTGTGGAGTTTGCATGTTCTCCCCGTGCATGTGTGGGTTCTCTCCAGGTACTCTGGCTTCCTCCCACAGACCAAAAACATGCCCACGTTAGGTTAATTGATTATTCTAAATTGCCCGTAGGTGTGAGTGTGTGCGTGAATGGTTGTTTGTCTCTATGTCAGCCCTGCGATTGACTGGCGACCAATCCAGGATGTACCCCGCCTCTCGCCCAATGACAGCTGGGATAGGCTCCAGCCACCCATGACCCTGATTAGCAGGATAGATGGTATAGAAAATGGATGGATGGATGACATATGAAGCAAAAAGATATAAGTCAATTTTTTTTTTTTTTTTTTTTTTTTTTTAATGATAATCGTTGAATGAGGTCAAATTGACCCCAAGGATGATAGGAGGGTTAAATGAAAACAGCCAATGGAAGCTTTCTTTTCTTTCTTTACCTAACTGTAATAACGTCGGAGGAAAATGTGGCGTTCTCTGACCACTCTACTAAAAGTAGAGTTTAAAAAGAGGATTTGCTCTCCAAAACAAATGCACGCCTGGGCAAGAGACATGTCTTTACCTCAGTGGGTGAGAGTGCTCATGGGAATCAGAGTCTGCATCCTTAAAAACACAGAAACTTAAAAGCTAACAGTGTTTGCACAAGTCAAGACAGACCACAATCACAGATCTGCAAATGAAAGAAGCAGCTCTGTCTTCACCACTTCTCTGTCACTATTTGTTAAACAAGCTAAGGAACTCAGAAAGATACATTTCTCACAGGATGTTCCCTGCAGCCTTCTGCCACTACATTTAGGATTTTGTTTTCCAATGAGGAGCTATCCAAACAGCAGCTCCTCATCGTTTAACAGTTTCCATCCCGCGTTTGTGAGCTGCAGGAACAGAAGACAAGAGCAGCATGGTGTTTAGGTCCAAAGAGTGCTGCAGGGGGACCAATCAGGACCCTCCAGAGGGAACCAGTGTCATCAGAGTCAGTCTGAGCCCTATTTGGTCAGAACACAGTGAGAAACGGTTCAGGTCTGAAGCACGTTTGTGTTGTAACAGGAATATTAACCGTGCAGTATGCAGCATTTCTTTCCCGTCCCCCCCTCACGTTCCCGTCAGCAGCCTGCTGCTAACACGCTTTGTAGCTTTTGTGGAGGAGCTGGCTTTTGCCTCTGCAGAGTGGTTTTGGGTAAATAGTTGTTTATTCAACGTCATGGAGTAGATTTGGCTGTTGACATGAATTAGTGAATAAATAGGAATCTCTCTCTCTGCTCTCTAAAGCTCTTCTGCTGATTAGTGAGAGTGGGGGTGGGGGTTAGCAGAGAGGGGGTTTGGTTGGAGAGAGAGCAATTTGTTTATCAAACACTTTCCTCCATCAAATCTGATTAGCTCAATGTCACATTCAAGACTTGGACCTCTCTAGTGTTTGGTGCATGTGTTTGGTGCATGTGTGTGTGTGTGTGTGTGTGTGTGTGTGTGTCTGTGTCTGTCTGTTTAAGTGAGTATATTTCTAAATGCCTGTGTTTTTCCTTTGTGAGCCTGAGTTTCATCATTAAAAACAACAAAAGCTCCAGTTGCTCTGCATATTTTTTTTCTTTCTTATTTTCTGTCTTTCTTTCTGCACCAGCTGCACCCTGAGTCTCACGTTGGTTCAGACAGAGCACCATCAGTCCTTGAGACACACACTTATCTGAGGAATCACCAAACTTTTAGCGCCGTACACTGTTTCCATCTCCTCTTATGTATTTAACCTTGACGTGGACAAGTGCTTTCAGACTCAAACACTATAGAAATTCATGAGGAAATTAAATATTCATTCACATCATTAGTGACCTTAGAAAGAGGAGAGTGGACAGAGCCCACCTCACCTTCACTCTTCTTTTCTCCTGTGATCCTGGTGTGGTGAACTGTTTGACGATACGACTGAAGGTCAAATGACAGGGACAGTTTTTCTCCTCCTCCTCAAGTTACCTGACTGAATCCTTTCTCAGTCTGAGAGATGCACAGACTGATGCTCACTCTCCGTCTCCCTCCTCTCCAGCCTGATTTCACCCTCACTGAGTCTCTGAATCTCCCTCCCCTGTAATTTTGGTGCCACTCTTTGCTGTCAGTCTTGATCATCATTCCTTGCTGATGCCCAGATAACTTCAACCTCCAAAGCGACCCAACTCTTCTGTTATTGTCTGGGGCTGAGCATCAACCCCCACCTTCATTTAGACCACACCTGGCTGGATGTTGTTTGTGCTGTTAAGGATTAGTAGCTGATGGCAGCTTCACTTGAATGTGATAACTATGTTAGTAATACAATCACCAGCCTTTATCAAATCTACAGTCAGAGAGGCCTGTTGCTGATGTGTGGATATTCAGCAACTCTCTTAAAGTTTGTGTTCCATGCACAAAGCTTCATAAATAAGTCCATTTCTGCCATTTAAAAATGTAGAAAGGAAAAAAGAATCTGTTGAGATTTTTTTGTTGTAGTTGTTGCCCATACTAAGTTGATATTAAAAAAAAAAAAGTCAAAATTTGAACTTTGAAAATCAAATTTTGACCATTTTTCCCTCATGATTTTGACTTTTTATCTAAAATTTGAACTTTATCTCAAAAGTTTCTGTTTTTTAACCTCAGTTCTTGACTTTATTACCTCAAATGTTCATCTTTTAACACATGATTTTGACATTTAGTCTAAAAAACATTACTTTATTTCTCATTATTTTGACTTTTTATCTCATAATTTTGACCTTTCATATCAAAATTATGACTTAATATGAGCCTAAAAAAATCTCAAGAAAGCCAAATTTCTTTCTTTTTTTTTTTTTTTACTTGCAGGGATGGGGCTCGAACGCTTCTGAAAGAATTAACTATTTAAAAGTCTCTGTTTTTTTCTCCATAAAGGATAAACCAAAGCAAATTTAAGCTGGGACCTCCAGCAGAAACTCAATTTGCAGCCCGATGCAAACTGCCCTGAGTTTCCCTCTCTGGGTGGGGGTGGAGTCTTTGCCTAAATGAAGCAGTTGAAGTACCTGAGGTCCTGTTCTGGGTGGTGGACAGGTGCGTCTATGCCTGTCTTGGTGAACTGAATTACTCATAATGTTTCTGAGTCCCTGGAAGGAGATTCCAGGCTACAATAGAATATTATCCCTCCATCTAGGTCTAGGTTTGTCCCAGGTTTTCTTCTCAGTTGAACTCACCCTAAATCCCAGGATGTGTTCATTTCAAAGGCAGGGCAACCTCAACTAAGTTGACTAAGTTGAGGCTGCAGAGTGAAGAAACTTCACAGCAATATCAAAATGTGTTTGATAAAGTTGAACAAAGGTGAAGCTGTTCCCGCTGGTTACAACATATTCTACCCCTCTTTTCCATCTTGTTTTAGTATTAGATGTAGCTCAATAAATCTACCTTATTCTAAAATTATTTTTCTAAAATGTGTTATCACTGTGTTACAGGGGTGGACTGGGATCAAATTTTGGCCCTGGACTTTTTGTTTCAGACCAGCCCTCTACGTTGGGCGGACACTGTGCCTACTCTCCCCATTGATGTACATACAAACACACAAGTCTGTTACAATACCACTATGCTGATGCAAACAAAGCAAAACAGTGCTTGGGGTTCTTCACTTTATGATCAGCCACTTTCTAATGGAAGCATCTTCGCAGCAGAAAACTTTCTGCCATTTTGGGTTCTTTGTGTTTTGTTGAGGGTGATGATTGAAGAATAGATGAAGGTGTCTGAGTGTGAAATAAACGATGGGTGGACTCACTGGGCTGCTGGGGTCTCAGGTTAGTTCATCGCCACGCCTGACGCCTTTCATAAATCTGGACATGAAAAATAGAGGAACAAAATGTGGAACAGGCTTTAGCAAGATTAGATGTAAAAAAAAAAAATCAGTGCGCATACAATCAGCACTTTGACTCGTTGGCTAAAGTATGGAAAACAATAGTTTAATGATCTGGAAAATGGACAAACTCTTATATTTTTATTTAGAATGGACAGCAGAGCTCTGCATCATGTAGAGATGATAGAACACGCTGATGTTTCAGTGTAATAAAATCTATTCAGAGTTTTATTAATTTATCAGTACAGTATGAAACTATTGAAGGATAATAAACCACAAACATTGACTAAAAATTAAATATTAAGCATAAATGTTATTTCAGTTGCTAGATCACTGTCCTTAAAAAAAGAAAAAAAAAAGGACAGTGGTAGGAAATATAAAAGGTGCATGGTAACGCTTTTAACACTTTAACTGGTGACATGATTGGAGGAGTGTTATTATAGGTAGAATAGAGCTTGTAGATCTGTAATGTGGAATCCTGTGATGAAAGTATAAAATAGAACTTGAGTGATTGATAAAAGCAACTAACTAATTAATCAGTATGGTAGTTTTTGTTTTCCAATACTTCAGATAACTAGACTGAGTTGTAACACGCCACGATGTATTTGCTATTTAATATGTCACGTAGATTAAAGGCAGTTAAGCAACAGATCTGAATTGTTTATTGGACTGAATGTTTATCCACATCATACTGAAGACATACCTGCTTATTCACTCAGAGTTAAGTTTTAACTCTCAGCTCATGTCTCCTCCTCCTCAGTCTCCTTTACTTTACTTTACTGTCGGCAGAGTGTAACCCGACACCACCTGCTGCTGCTGTGAGGAGCCGCTGAAGAGAACACCTCCCTCACCTTTCTGCTCTCAACAGCCTGTGTTGCTTTTCTTTTCTTGTCCCTTAGTTTCTCTGCACCACTTTTTCGTTTTTTGAACGTATTTTCCATCTTTTCATTATGCTGCCTTGACGCTGATGTTTTTCTCTCTCTCTCATCAGCGACTAACAGCTGATCATCATTGCAGTTGATTGGGGGCAGAACATGGGTGGGTGGGACTACAGGGCCTCTGTAACCTCTCATTGGGTTGTTCAGCCAGGTAGTTTTGACGAACAGGCCACTGAGTGGGCCAATCAAACGGCACCCCTCTCTCTCTCTCTCTCTGTGAGTGAGCCGCGGCTTCAGCTGCAGCTCCTGGGGCTGGCTCAGGAGAGTTACCGAAGTTACCATGGAAAAGTGCACTAATAAATAGTTTTTAAAAATAAATAAATGAATAAAAAAGCGACCGTCTATCGGCCCATTCTTGGTCGGCCCGGTACTCCCAATGGCCAGTCCACCCCTGCTGTGTTATATGACCTGAATTGCGGGAGCAAAATCAGTATTTGCCCCAAATATCAGCCCAAAGAAGTTGACAGCCTGTCGTGGTCATCAGCCAAGGGTCATAAAAATAATTGGTGTTGGCTAAAATCCATATCAGTGCATTCTGAATTTCATCCCTTCAGCCAGAACCCAGAGCTCATGATCAGAGGGGAACAGGTCAATGATGAGCTTTGTCCCACGGCTCAGCTCCTTCTTCGTCAAAACAGGCATAGATGCACGTGTCCACCACTCAGAACAGGACCTCAGGTACTTCAACTGCTTCATTTAGGCAAAGACTCCACCCCCACCCAGAGAGGGAAACTCAGGGCAGTTTGCATCGGGCTGCAAATTGAGTTTCTGCAGGAGGTCCCAGCTTGATGATGCCAACAAACCCAAATCAGATCTTGAACACTGAATTTGTGGACTTTGATTACATGACAACATTAGAAACACTTTTTGGGCTTGAAAAAAACTTCCTTTTTGTCTTCAAGGTTTGAATGAATCAAGAAAAGATTTTATATATTAAATAGGCCTTGTGTGTATGTATGTGTGTGTGTGTGTGTGTGTGTGTGTGTGTGTGTGTGTGAAACGTGTGGGCTGAAACAAACATAAATTCAAGATCTGATAAAGAAGCTGACAAAATGGAACAGCTTCATTGAGCAGCTCCTTCAAAGGTAAAATAATATATGGAAACAGCATAGAACGACAATGAATTCAGGAAATGAAGACAAAAAAAAAATCTCATTTTTTATTGCCTCTTTAATGCTGCTGATGTTCTGGGTATTTCGATAATATTATGGACCAAATGCAGTGACAAGCTTTGAATTTTAGCCCCTTTCTTTTTGGCTTATAGTTTTCTTCATCTGTTATATTATGTCTGCTACATCATATTTTATGATTCCTCACAGAGACAAGATACTTCTAACATCAGACATGTTTTAACTCAATACAAAATACCAAATAAAAAAGTACTGCCTCATTCAACTACAGCTGTGCCTAAAAGTCTACACCCCTGGCCTTTTCTCAGAAATATGAATGATAACACAAAATCCTTTCTGTCACTCGTGGTTAGTGGTTGGATGAAGACTTTTATTGAAAAAATAATTAGTTGACTCTTTTTAAATCATAATGACAACAGAAATTTTAAAAAATGACCCTGTTCAAAAGTTCACACACTCTGGTGGTTTTGCACAAAATTTGACACAAATGGGTTTGAATGTCTACTAAAGGTAACCGTCCTCACCTGTGATCTTGATAGTTGCTGAGTTTGTGAGCTTCTGACAGGCACATGCATCTTTCATTCAGTGATGCACTGAAGTTTCTAGGTTCTGAGTCATGAGGAAAGCTAAAGAATTGTTTAAGGATCTGCAGGAAAAGCTAACTGAACTGTACAAAACAAGACAGGGCCATAAAAAGGTATCCAAGGAACTGAGGATGCCAATAAGCAGAGTTCAAACTTTAATTAAAAAATGGAAAATGACAAATTCTATTGAAACCAAACCATGGTCAGGTAGCCCAACAAAATTTTCAGCCAAAATGCCAGGGAATTTGTTAGGGATGCAAAGAAAAACCCACAAATAACTTCAGCTGAAATACAGGACTCTCTGAAAAAAAAATTAAAAAAATCAAGATGGCGTCGGAGGCACTTGAGAAATAAAGGGCTGCACGGTCCAGTTGACAGGAGAAAGACATTTCTGCACAAAGTATCTCGCTTACAATACACCAAACAGCACAGAGACAAGCCTCAAAACTTCTGGAACAAAGTCATTTGGAGTGATGAGAGCAAAAGTGAACTTTTTGTCCACAACCATAAACATTGTTCCATTTGGAGAGGAGTCAACAAGGCCTATGATGAAAGGTCCACCATTCCTACTGTGAAACACGGAGGTGGATCACTGATGTTTTGGGGATGTGTGAGNATGCCAGGGAATTTGTTAGGGATGCAAAGAAAAACCCACAAATAACTTCAGCTGAAATACAGGACTCTCTGAAAAAAAAATTAAAAAAATCAAGATGGCGTCGGAGGCACTTGAGAAATAAAGGGCTGCACGGTCCAGTTGACAGGAGAAAGACATTTCTGCACAAAGTATCTCGCTTACAATACACCAAACAGCACAGAGACAAGCCTCAAAACTTCTGGAACAAAGTCATTTGGAGTGATGAGAGCAAAAGTGAACTTTTTGTCCACAACCATAAACATTGTTCCATTTGGAGAGGAGTCAACAAGGCCTATGATGAAAGGTCCACCATTCCTACTGTGAAACACGGAGGTGGATCACTGATGTTTTGGGGATGTGTGAGTTACAAAGGCTCAGGAAACTTGGTCCAAACTGATGAATGAAGGATGAATGCAGCATGTTATCAGAAAATAATGGGGGAAAATTTACACTCATCAGCCCAGAAGCTGCACATGAGACGTACTTGGACGTTCACACATGACAATGATCCAAAACACAAGGACAAGTGGACCTGCCATTAGCTACAGCAGAATAAAGTGAAGGTTCTGGAGTGGCCATCTCAGTCTCCTGACCTTGATATCATCGATCCAGTTGGGGGGGTGGGGGGGGACCTCAAACCTGCAGTTCATGCAAGACAGCTCAGTAATTAACAGGACCTGGAGGCTTTTTGCCAAGAAGATTTGGCAGTTTTACCATCTGAGAAAAGTAAAAATCCACAACGAGCACAAAAGATTTCAAACTGTTATTGATTTTAAAGGGGGAAATACAAGATATTAAAAAGTGGAATGTGTAAACTTTTGAACAGGGTCATATTGGTCATTTCTGTTGTCATAATGATTTAAAAAGAGTAAACACAGTTGTTTGTCAATAAATGTCTTCACCAACTTCTAACCATGAGTGACAGAAAGGTTTTTGTGTTATCATTCATATTTTCTGAGAAAAGACCAAAAGTCAGAAATTCTACTCAAGGGTGTAAACTTTTTGGCATAACAGTGTATTGAAGGAGAACAATATGTGTCAAAGTGAAGTTATCTTCTCTACTTTTCTATCCACATCCAAAGTCTGCATAAAATGGGAAATAAAAAGTATCAGTCGACCCAAAAATAAGGTTTTAAAATAAGTGAAAAATCAGGAAGACATCCATAAAAAACTGAGTATAGAGCTTTTTCCTCAGATTACTCGTTCCTTGGACTTGTGAGCAGGCGCAGATCTATGGGTGGGCCTGGCTGAGCAGAGGCCCACCCACTTCTTGCCCAGCCCAGCCAATCATGCTGCCCCTTTTATTTTCTTTTTTGTTTATCAATATGTAATTGATAAAACCACTTTAATGATGTTTGCAGGCCTCGTCTCTTCATTTCTACCTATTGTTACTTATATTTAATATTCTGTAGACGGCTACATTTCATAGTGCTGGGATCTAAAAACTTGAGGGGCAGAGCCGGAGGGATCATTAAGTACTGATTGGAGGCAGCAATCCGTCTATGATCTATTTCAACCAATAAAACTTATCCGTACATGACTTTTATGTCATGAATAGAAGAAAAAGAATACAATATATCTGATCTAAGGATCAGCAGGATGGGAGAAATGTTAATTTGGTCAGTCTGACTCTTTGTTTCAGCCCCGTGACCATCATACATATTCTGTCACAGGTGAGGACATGCAGAGGGGGGTCGATCGACCTACTGTAACTGTAAATTCACACATAAAGTGTCTGCGCCACAGAACGTCAGCATCAGACACAACGCTGCGTTTAGCTTCCACTCTTTTCAGTCAGATCATTCACACAGCCTGAGCTGCACTCTGTCTACGACGCGTGCCGTTGACCGCTGATTGCAGCTGCTTTTCTGTTATTCTTTTTTTTTCCGGTGTGTGCTGCAGAAACGCATCAATCTCTGCAGAGCAGATTGTGCCAGACAGGAAAAAAGACACGAAAATTGAACAGAGCATCAGGGCTTTCCAGAAGAAAACAACGTATTCTGGCTTATGATCTTGAATCTTGTCCTTATTAATCAAAATAACATCACTCTCTGTGCTGACGTTCCTTGACGCGCACGCTTCAGCAAAACAGCCACAAGCAGGTGTGGAGTTTGACTGCAGCGTGGGCTGTGTGGATGCCATGATTGACTACAGTGGAAGTGAAGTGCAACGGGGATGATGATCCGCACGCTTTTTGTGTGAATTGGGGGCAACGCTAAATACTGTTTGTCAAATGAATTGTGTGGCCCTTCCACTTTTATTGAGGCCCTGCTGGAGGTTTATTTCTGGCTAAACCACTGCTTGTGAGCCTTGTCCAGTGAGTTTCTATTTCTTGCCATTAGACAATGATGATGAAAAATATTTTACTTCTTAAACACTAATATCAGGTGAAAATCATCCAAACAAGTGGCTGTTGAAAAACCCAGGGACATGAGCAGGGAAACATGCTTGCCTTTGAAGGCATCAGTGAGCAACCTGATGTTACTCAGGGACCATGACACTCAGTGGAGAGTGAGGCTAAAAGTTAGCTCCAGCATTGTGTTGCTATGACAACAAAACAGTGCTGGACACCATCAGGTGTCAGAGGTCACCTTACAAACCAGTGAGCGTGAGACTCTGTTCATAATTTTATGTTTTATCACAGTCATGGTGCAGAACTGGATTCAAGATTAGTGAGAGAAAGACAAATATGTGCGTGTAGTAGTAGCAGTGAGTAAAATATAAATGTTGCAGTCAAAAATCAGTGCCTCTTAAATACCTGTCATTAATATCTTTTGAGATTTACACACCTAAAAGCTATTTCCAATTTTTTGATCTCAGAGGTTTTTCTTTACATCAACTATTTTCATTAGATGCTGAAGTGGAATTTTCCATAACTCCTATAGAAAGAAATGTATTTATTTGTCTTTGCACAACCTCTGACATAAAGCACAGTCCGGTCTCTTTATTTTTGATCTTGTGGTGTTCAAGTTTGACCTTGTTATAATGAGAATG
Source organism: Thalassoma bifasciatum (assembly GCA_008086565.1). Taxonomy (NCBI): domain Eukaryota; kingdom Metazoa; phylum Chordata; class Actinopteri; order Labriformes; family Labridae; genus Thalassoma; species Thalassoma bifasciatum. The sequence goes on along the minus strand of RPOG01003970.1, from coordinate 12,071 downwards.
ACTATTTTACGTCTTACAAAGCCTTACATTGGGACATGATGGGCAGGGGGAATTCAAGGCAGGCAAAACAAAAGAAACACAACATGATAAAGGAGAGAATCAAGTCACTATGAGGAGGGACAGGCCTTCTTTTCAGGCCTGACAGCAGCCAGTGTTTGACTGCAGAGTTTCTTCCTGCACAGTTGTTCCTGACTTAGCTCAACTTCTTCTTTTTCTCTCCCACTTTAGATTTGGAAGTGAAGTAGAGAATGACTCTATTTGGCAGCGGACCAGTGCCATTCAACTGTTAGACCACTCAACAAGTTGGTAGGTTGCACTCTCTCTGTCTCTCCATCTGTGTCTCCGCTCTGCATTGTCTGTCAGCATCGCAGTTTTTCCACCCTCCACATATTTTTCTGTCGATCCTGTTAATTTTTGTTGAGATTCTTGATTCTGCTTCTCTCTCCAAATCTGCCGTTAAAGAGCGAGAAGATTAGCACCAATTTGCCTTGATTGGGCCATTCTTCTCGCAGTTGGAGAAAAAAAAGACAAAAACCCACTCTGCAATTTGAACACGTGCAGGGAACAAGTGATTGCGATCAATAAAAAAGGAGCGGGGGAAAAATGAACAAGAAAAGGAATGAATTGCCAATTTCTGTTCTTGTTAAGTGTTTTTGGAAGGCAGCTCTTGAGGAAAAGCTGTTTCCGCTGAAGGACTCTGACAGGAGCGTGTGTGTGTGTGTGTGTGTGTGTGTGTGTGTGTATGTGTGCACACGAGTCAGGGATAATGGGGGTGGCTCGGTATTCAACAGCGCCTGATTATCAGACATTTTTCTTTCTCTTCCACAATGGTTCATGTGAGATTACAAACAGTTTCTTTTTTTAATTACCTGATGGCAGAACTCTCAGGCACAGAGGTCACTTTGCTTCCAGCTGCCGTTAACCTACATTTGTTGCACAGATACCTTCACAGGACTGGCTGCCAAGGCTTCAGGCGTTTAGTGGACTGTGATATGATTCTTTAAAAAAGTGGCACGTGACAGTAATTACCGCTGCTTTGAATGAGACAGCGACCCTACTGTCATATTTTTGTTAGTGACTACACTCAGCAGTGTGTTATTTCATTGCAGCATGGCTGCTGGGAAACAAAATGAATCAGGTGCAAGAACTGAGGCTTCGCACAGTGAAAAAAGCAAAGACAATCTTCTCTCTTGGTGTTATCTCAACCAGGAAGAAACCACTGGATCAAATATTCACAAAGCTATTACTCATTGATCTGTGACAAACATCGTACACAAACCATCTTCATCAGGAAGCTGCAGGAAGGATCAGGCCTGTTTCTTCACTTTTATCCTGATAACTAAGGTTACCAGAGCTTTATTTACTACATTTTACTGGTTTAAAATCTTAAAGAGCCTTCTCACATAATACACGGTGCATCTTTGTGTATGTTGTGTGACTATTATTTAGTCATGTCTCAATCTGTGTGCTTCATTTGAAAAATAATCAAAACCAACATTTACAGCTTCTAACCCTCGTAAAACTGTTGTGACTGTTTTTTCCTCACTTGTAATTCTTTCTCTTCTAATACACAATCCCCTTAAAATACACGACACAGGGTTTGCACAACATGTAAATGATTGTGGCGCACCAAAATAAAAGCCTAATTATGATCTTTTTATTCAGATGTTTCAAATGCAAATAAAATTGTATGCATGGAGCCATGTAAGCATAAAATCCATACTTCCACAGATATATGCACAAGTTGAAGAGTGCATAATGTACTCATGAAGTGTGACACAGCTCTGCAAATTACTTTTGAAAAACAAACGCTGGAGTCTGAACTTCCTGTGCGACTCTACTGTGGTTCACTCATGGGTGGTAGCAAAGAGGTGACAGAGTGAAGGGAAAGTGAAAGGTACATGAGCAGAGGAAAGTTAAGCAAACAGTTTTCTTGAGCCTCTGAAAATTACACTAAGGTTGAGGTCAATGTTGGCAACTGTAACATTCAATGTTAATAATGTCAAGTTTCACCTTCACATTTATTCTGACTTCCCTAAACTTTGATGACTAACTCAAGAGATAGTTGATATAAACAGCAAGTATTTCTAAGCTGCTTCTTGCAGTGTTCCTCACTGTCTACTCTATGGAGGCCCTACATGGCCAAAACACTCAAACTAAAAACCAATCAATCTCTATATGTGTGTGTCTGTTATATATATATATATATATATATATATATATATATATATATATATATATATANNNNTTTTCTTGAGCCTCTGAAAATTACACTAAGGTTGAGGTCAATGTTGGCAACTGTAACATTCAATGTTAATAATGTCAAGTTTCACCTTCACATTTATTCTGACTTCCCTAAACTTTGATGACTAACTCAAGAGATAGTTGATATAAACAGCAAGTATTTCTAAGCTGCTTCTTGCAGTGTTCCTCACTGTCTACTCTATGGAGGCCCTACATGGCCAAAACACTCAAACTAAAAACCAATCAATCTCTATATGTGTGTGTCTGTTATATATATATATATATATATATATATATATATATATATATATATATATATATATATACATATATATACATATATATATAAAACGCGCGCGCAAAATCACAACAAACACTCTGACCTGGAGGCTGGTGTTAGCCTAAAATGGCGTCATTTGAGGCAGGGTTTTGAAACAACTTTCTTGGGGTGGGGGTTCTGTAAACACTCTAGGGACATGTTTTGATTGGTAAACCATTCAAAAGTGTATACTGTGTAATAATTCACCTTTAATTGGGGGC
>RPOG01003969.1:0-52413 GCA_008086565.1 Thalassoma bifasciatum | reverse complement strand
TAGTTTGAGTGCTGCTGTGGAGGTGTTATTAACTTCAACTGCTGCAAGACTGAAACTCTAAAATAAACCTGATGAGGAGGACAAAAGGCCTTCAGGTTCATCTCCTCCTGCAGGCCAAATGTAATATTTGAATAAAAAATGCTAATTGGATTAAAAGGTGCCTTTATGCTGGGAAAGCTGCTTTATAAAGGAAGCTCTATTTTTAAAACCTGGGCTCTATTTTTACACGTTTAAAAGACTAACAAGCTGAAAAGATGTTGGAGTTGCTCCAGTGAATTACTTCAGCCAACTGCCACGAAAGTGGCTGCATCGCAATGCTGGAGGGGGAATGTGTCTGATCAAATTAGGCACATTAAAAGGTCTTGTTATTGGCGCAGACAGGCTGAGATCATCTTGTTTAACTCTCTCACAACATTTTAGAAAGGTAAGTGTGCTAAGATGTAGGGCTGAATGACTTGGAAAAATAATCATAAGAAAAAATAAGAATATTTTTGTGTGCTGTTTTTTTCAGGTTCCTCATATGTCTTGTTGTTGACATCACTTGCTAAATTAAAGGGGATGATTTTCTTTGATTGCTATTATCCTGGTTTTGAATAAGAAAAACATACAAGTGGGAGAAAAGAAAGATTTTTCTAAAAATAAAAAAAAACACACAAAAGAAACTCTGTTTGAATATACAAGTACCTCTTAAAAAAATGGAATATCATGAAAAAGTTGTATATTTTTGGTTACTCATTCCAGAAAGTGAATCCCAGAATAGACACATTATACAAATTATTTCAAGCCTTTATTTCTTGAAATGTTGATGATTGAAACTTATAGATAATGAAAACTCCAAATTCAGTGTCTCAGAAAATTAGAATAAGACACAAGCCCAATAAAATTTAAACAAAAATGTCAGGCCTCTGAAAAGTTTTGCTACTTTCTGACCACTTTTTTTTTTCAATTTTTGTCTTTCTTTACCCATTTTTTTCTGATTTCTGCCATTTTATATTTAATTTTATTGCTACTTTTTGCAGTTTTTGCCACTTTTCACCACTTAAAATGTTTCTCTTTCAAAGGTAGTTTTCCTCAGTCAGGCTCTTCGGTTGAGCACAGTTGAGTAACACAGGTGTGGAGCACAACACATCTACTGCAACATTCTTTTAACTGATATTGTAACACATTTGAGGTTGGAGAAATATTGCACCATCTGAGATTAGAATGTTGCAGCAGGCAATATTGCTGTATGATCCAATTTGCAACTAATTGCAAATTGCCTCAGTCATCAGGTTGGATGTTTCTGTTTGTTGCATGGCTTTGTGATTATAAATTAGGGCTAGGAAGTGATGGAATTATTTCTTAAATGTTTACAGACTATTAAAAAAGAACCTGAGAGTGTCAGTGTCAAGATGAGTTTTTTTTTACCTGACATGCAGCGTCTCCCTACAGCAATCCCAAAACTTTTTGAACCTTTTAGACCCTTTAGCGATTCAAAATACCTGTAGCACGTTATGAATCTGCTGCTATACAAGTGTGCCTAACCATCTGCATTCTTACAACACTACAATGTTCAGTGCATTGAACTTTAAGTACAAACATAGTTCCGAGCTAAGCTGAGCCTTTGCTCCACAGGGTCTGAGACGAAAGCAGCCCAGAGGAGAGCCAGCAATGCGGGGGAAGCTGTGTGGGCCGGCTGCCAGGGGCTCCGTGCCTCCTCTCCAACTTCATCATCCACAGTCTAGTGCCGCCTCACACGGACAGTAACAAGAAAAGACGCCCCTACCATCTGGCCCCCACCCAGCCAACTTGCATGACAGTAAAAGAGCACAAAGCAGCCACTTCTTCTCTCAGCCAGCTCATCACAGCGTAATGGCTGCTAATAAAGGGCCGCTCCTCTGTCATTTTAATGAATCGGGTCTGTCGTTTAATGAATTATTAGAGCTTGTTCTAACTTGTACAAAGTCGCTCTAAATGGGTTAGACAAGCCTGACAGTGCTGCGTGCCTGCAGTGATGGATGAACAATTATATCGTCTAGAGTTCTTTAAAGAATAATAAATAAATCTCAGTCAAGAACCATGCTCAGTGGGGCACCAGCAGTCCTCTCTGAGGGAGGAACATCTCTGCATAACTCCTGTCTTCATACTGTGCCCTCAGACGACAGGTAAACTTTCATCTGCAACTATGTGTCCAACCACTGGAGGGAGCCATGGCACAGTGGCTCTGCAGGAGACAGGTGAAGTGTTGTCTTAAATTATTTTATTTGCCTTTAGATGTCTTCATGGCCTCGAGGAGTGACTGTGCTTTTTCCGTCACTGCCCTTGCACATCAGGCAGGTCAACTCACTCCCTGTTTTTAAAATCCTCCCTAGGACACATCTTTTCTACCTCGTTGTTCACTCTGCTTAAGGTGTTGGCTTTTACTGTTTTTATTGTTTCTTAATTACAGTTGCTGTTTATTATTTATAACTTAGGATTGTGTATAGCACTTTGACCACTTCTGTTGTATATCAAAGTGCTTTATAACGTTGAGTTGAGAAGTGACAGAAATATGAGAATACCTGATGTGTTTTAATGTGTAAATATTCGATTCTCTACACACCTTTTTCCTGATCTTCTGGGCGTCATAGCGGATCTGTGTGAACTCTCGCAGGCCAAAGGAACCTCCGACTACCAGCAACTGAAAACATTCGGAAAACATGTAAGAATCAAGGGAGAGATGTTGAAAATCTTTGCTGTTTCAGGCTTATCTTAGGTTGAAAATGTCTTTTTAGACTTATAAGACAAAAATGGCTAAACTGCTTGTAATGAGTAAAAAAAAAATCTGCCAATTGGGTAAGAAAAATTTGCTTACCAAGTTTCTTGGTATTAGAATGCTGTCTTAATACAAGACACTTCTTTCTTACCCCATTTGCAGATTTCTTTCCCTCGTTACAAGCAATTCAGTCGTCATTTTTGTCTTTATATAACTTGAAACAATACATTTTTTCTAGAAAAAATGGCTCATATAAAGTCTAAAAAGGCTTTTGTTTTCTGAAAAAAAATAAGATACATACACTTGATCAGTTTTTTGCAGTGCTCTGTTTTGATGATGAAGAATTTCTCACCTCCACCTCTTCTTAAATTAAAGCATAACTGACCCTGCATAATCAAAATCCTTATACATCATGTATCATTATACAACTATGCTGTAATTCTCTCTCTCATCCTGATAATGTTTTTTTTATTGTGATTACATATGTATAATTCAATTCAACTTTATTCGATTAGCATTTAAAGACCACCCACAACAAATACATAATCTATTCAAATGTCACATAATGGTTGGAGCTTATCGAAAGGGTGTAGGCTGAAGCTTATGCTTATTTGGCCTGCCCATTTTGCAAAAATAAATAAATAAATAGTAAATCAACTTAATTACATGGTCTGAGTCACACCATGGGTCTTCTAAATGGAAAAAAAAATACATTTTCAAAACATATTACAGTCGTAAATATGTATTTCATGTGTAGTAACATGTCACTGACACCAAGTTCTGACATGGGCTTATCTGTTATAAGAGGCTGAGAAGTTTCGTAGTTATTGTTTCTCTTTTATTTCTGCAGTTTAAGTGATGAAAACATGAGCTGCTTCCTTCAGCTCCACAGTGTTAAATAGTCTGTCATATAAGAGGCTGACATCTCTGTTCTAAGTAACAGCATCAAAATAAGGACCACGATTTTGTTAGTTAATCTTAGATAACCTTAACCTTTATCCTAACATCACATTTAATCAACACTGACAGTAAAATGAACCTGGTTATGAAAACAATCATTTATTATTAAACTGATTAGCTGTCAGCTAACCTTCACAAAGCTCCTTCCAATGAAAAATAAAGAAAAAAAATTACTTACCAGCATGGGAACTCCATATTTCACTGTTTTATTCTTCTTTAAAGCCTTTAAGCTGAACATAGCTGTTGTTTTTCAGTTATAAATCCATTTTTCTGATGAAAACACGAACAGGTCACAGCTTCAGCTTCACCAACAGTTCCGTCACACTTAGTCGTCCGTGCATAAGGAAGGTTCCGGTGTGAAAACGACAGAAAGAAAATGTTGGAATGTGTATTTTCTATTTTATATATTAAGGAAACAGCGGCAAAATATTTTAAAATGTTCAAATCTATTATTTTGACACTGGGCTGCTTAATTATCCACTATTAATTTAATAGCGGCTTCTCAACGTCTTTTTTTAATTTTAATTTTATTTTATTTCTATTTTAATTTCATTCTAACCCTTTTCCCTGACCCAAATAATTTTATTTAAATTCATTTTCATTCACTTAATATTTTTATCTCAATTTTCTTTTACTTGAAACTTAAATAAATGTACTCTTAGTATTTTATGGGCCTTTTTTTTTTTTTTTTTTTTTTTTTTTTTTTTTTTTTTTTTTTTTTTTTTTTTTTTTTTTTTTTAAAATACTTAAATACTTATATTTTTATTTTTTAAAAATTTTTTTTATTTAAAAAAATTAAAAAAATTTAAAAAAATTAAAAAAAAAAAAAAAAGGGGGGGGGTGTTAAGTTTGAATTTATGTTTCTCCCAAAGAAAAAAAAAAAACATTCTTAGTCAATGAAGCTATGGTGACTGGATCCTTCGAGTCACAAATTTTACTTTGAAGTTTATGTGTTTTACTCACTTTTCTTCGAATATATAAACTGCACTTCAACCAACTTTTTCACGTTTCATGTAAGATTTTTATGTTTTTCCTTACCTTTAATGGGGTCATTTGCATCAGGCCACAAGATGTTGATCTTTCCAGGCGCATTTTCGTCCATTGACGCAAATCTAATCAACTTGAAATGAAGTTCACCGGGTCGATAAAACTTTTTCAGTTTGCCTTTGGGGGCGGGGCTAAGACTTTGCCACCTTGTACCAATTGGCTCACATCTTCCCTTGTCTAATTTTCATTAATAATATATAATCGGAGTGACCGCCTTGTGTTGAATTGAAATAAAAACTAAATACAGTTGATAGACAAAATTCAACTAAATCTATGCTGTAAGAATTTCTTTCATTTGGTTGTCATTGGGAAGTTATGGCTGTTTACTGCAGTAATTGTTTTTTATGTGTCACATTCAAAGATTTTTTTTCCACATGCAAATTATGTTTGGTGAAGCCAGCAGATTTCATGCAATTTTTTATGGGTTATAAGATTTAATTTTGATTGCTTTGTAAAGTGATGTCATAATCTTGCTGCAAAAAGTACCTTGGAGTGAACAATCGACATTGTGACAAGACAAGTTCCTTAAAGTGAACCAAACTCAAAACTGAATGCCATTTGCACCTGTTACATACCTACCTGTCTATCTGCATTTTCAAATCCTTGTTGCACTTCACCCCATGGTATTTTGCAACCTTCATGTTGGTCTCCTATACTCGTGTGTTTTAGCATTTTCCAAGCAATGTGTTTTCCATTTCCATTTTCCTGGATGTAGTATTTATTTTATTTACTATTTTAAGCAGTAGACTAAATGCAATATCAGACTCTGTGCTTTGTCCTCTCATTTTTTTTTTACAGTGTTTACATTGTTTACAACTCTATGTGCCTTTAACTGCCCATCAGGGATAATAAAACTTTTTTCAGATTTTGAATTTGAATTCGAAACTACACATCTTGACTGATAGAGATTTGTTGATTTGTGTCTCATCACCACCAAGAAGATGGAAACCAGGTGGAGGAAAACTATTTCTAAATGGGCTTTTTAATAGAAGTATGGGACCTTTATTTTGTCAAGGTTTCAATCAAATATTTCATCACAGCTGGAGTTAAAAAGGCAGTTTATCACATTCAAGGTCTAAGAATATAAAAGTACGAGGTAGTTAAATGTGCAAACTCATCTCAAGTTTGTGACCTGAAGATAATCGCAAGAAGTGCCAAAACATGGGCTGTTAAAAGACTGTCACATCTAAACAAAAAAAGTTGTGAACTTGTTAAAATGTCCATCTGGGTACACTAAGAGAAGGGACATTCTGTCTTCTTTCTACAAAAAATAAAATAACTTTATGGGAGCTCTCTTGTTGAGAGAGTCAGTTAAATCCTCAAATCATCACACTGAATTTCCTGCAGCAAACACAGAAAGAGGAGAAAGTATAGCAATTTTTCTTTATTACAATTTTCGTCTCTTATTTTCAATCAGGTGAAGAAAAATACCTTTTTTTGTTCAGTATAATAAAATATGTTAACTTTATTCATTTTATGAAGAAAAACAATGACAACAAGAAAAATAAAAACAGAAACAAACATTTTCTCTCTCCCTCTTTGTAAACCTGGAGAGCTGCTGCGTTGCGTGGGAAGCAAGTACAACGAAGACAGAGTGTGAGGGAGCAGGAGGCCGGCGAGGAGGAGGAGGAGGAGGAGCAGGAGGAGCAGGACAAAAAGATAAGGCCAGAGACATACAAAAAATGAGCGTAGTAGGACAGAGTGTGGTGACGGGGCGGTTGGAGGACGTGGTGGTGATCAGAGCAGGTAGGCTGGTGGTCCCAGGTGAGGACGACTGACAGAGAGTTCAGAGGTCGCTCTCTCCGTACAGAGCGGTGGAGAACGACATGTAGTCGAGGGCTCCGGGCACGGCGTCTGGCCCGGTGTAAGGAGCCATGCGGACTATGCAGTACTCCGCCTGGTCTGGAGGAAGCTCCCGGCGCAGCTCATCGGGCAAAATGTAGTTCTGTGGAAGACAAAGAATAAAATCAGATTAGAAGAGCGGCAAGAAATACTCCACAATCAGGACAAGGTAAAGACTAAAACAAAATCTAATGAGCAGCAATGTAGACGTCCACAGGGGGGCACCACACAACTCAGTTTTTAAAGCCGAATATAGAAAATGACTGCACTAGGGCAGAGTATAATCTAATTGTGATAAAGTTTCCCCATATTGCAATTACGATTGATTTCGTGATTATTTCAAGGTTGTGTTGTTAAACAAATACAAGCAATAAATCACTCTATCTTGAAAAAGTAACATATTAGATAAATACAACTAGGGGATAAATAGCTTCAAGAAAAGAACATCACTTGTGTTTCTAAATGGAATGATCTTTTTCTTTCATTCTCTTTCTGAATAAGAAAAACAAATAGAAAAAACTAAAATGTACTCAGTTGCATATAGAGGTTCATCTTTAAAAAAATTGAACATCATGAATAAGTTCGATAATTTTGTCGCTCATTTAAGAAAGTGAAACCCAGATATTACATGGACTCATTATACGAAAAGCAAATTATTTCAAGCCGTAATTTCTTGAAATGTTGATGGTTTTGGATTAAAGATAATGAAAACCCCGAATTCAGTGTCTAAAAAAAAAATTGGAATGTGACATAAGATCAGTTAAAATGGATATTTTGAGCAGATATGTCAGCTTTCGGAGAAGATTATGCACTTCTATGCACTCAATACCATTTTTGCCACTCATGACTGCTTTTTGCTCATTTTAGTCATTTTTAACTCTTTCACGTTTGCCACGTTCAGACTGCTTTCCAAAACAATTTTCGCCTCTTTTCACCCCTTTTTGCTGCTTTTGACCATTTTTGCCACCTTGGACTTATTTTTATTGCTATTTCTTACTGTTTTCGACACTTTTCAGCACTTAGATAGTTTCACTTGCAAAGGTAGTTTTCAACATTTTGGCTCCTTAGTTGAGTGGGGTTAAGTAACACTGGTGCAGCATAAAACATCTACTGCAAAAAAATTATCTGGTGTTATGACACATTAAAGGTTAGAGAAATATTGCACTGTCTGCTATTAGAATATTGCAGCAGGCCAGACTGCGACTTAATCTAATTTTCAATGAATTGCCCATCTCTTCTCTGTACCTTATCTCCTGCCAGCACTTTGAAGGATGCCACGACTTGGTCGGCGGTGTCCGTGTCGGCCGTCTCGCGGGACATGAAGTCGATGAAGGCCTGGAAGGTGACGATGCCCATCCGGTTTGGATCCACGATGCTCATTATGCGAGAAAACTCGTTCTCACCCTGAGGGCAGCAGAGAGGAACTGTGACGCTCTTCACATGGACATTATGTACACAGAAACATAACTCTAGAAAACTTCCAACACACACATGAGCTCAAGAATATTTCAAGGTAACAACACATCATTTAATTTATAGGCATTTGCTTCTTTTTTTAATTCAACACAGCTCTGGAAGTTCTTTACGACACAGACATAAAATAAAGTAAAATCAAAGCTGCATGTATCCATTACCAGCTCCTGCTCGTCTCTTTAATCACACACAAACAAACGTTCATACTTGAAGAGTGCTCTTGGTTTTACCAGGTTGTAACCAACGGAGATAAGGCAGGTTTTGAAGTCTTCAGCATCCATGATTCCTGATCTCTTCTACAAGGTCAGCGACGAACAAACGAGACCAGGAGGAGAGGAAGGAAGTGGAGCAGCAGGAATAGAGGAGGGAGAATTATCAGAAGAATACAGGAGGAACACAGGAGGAGAATTAAGGAAGAAAGCAGCAAAAATCCACACAGTGGATGTTGCAAAGTTTTGGGGAATCACAAGGAGGCGTAATAGAGGGAAAGATCAGATTTGTAGGAGGGATCAAAGGGAGGATGGGGGGAAAAGGAAGAGTACAAAAGAAAACAAAAAGAAAAGTTAAACCTCTCACAGCGGGGTGTCTACGATAAAGTACCTGTGCGTCGTTGGCGATATCGAAGCCCAGGCTGATCAGGCAGGCCTTGAACTCCTCGGCGCCCAGAGTGCCCGAGTGGTCCTGGGGGGTGGGAGGCCAGTGCCAGGCGAGGCGTCGGGGGGGCCATGCAGCAACAAATACAGCCGTGTCAGTGACGGTGAGGGTGGAGAGGAGGGGGTGAGGTGGTGTAGGTGGGCGGATGGTGGGGGTGCATCATGCACAGGGGGGAGGAAATGGAGGTGTGGAGGGGTGATGGGAAGGAGGGAGGGAATGGGAGTGGGAGTGGGGGAGTCATGCAGGAGACAGAGAAGAGAGAACACAGTGCAAATTGATTAGGATGTGGCAGGTGAACACTCTGCTGGGTGAGGGCATTCACAGGCGTTAATGTGCGGTGTGCAGCCAGACTGCAGGGCTGTGTGCTCAGGTTATTCACATCCTCCACAATACGCTCCACTCTGGTACAAAAAGTTCCTCTTTACCTCTTTTTCTGCAGCATCAATTAAAAACAGTTCATCACAAACTCACATTTCAATTTCTTGTAGATCTTTCCAGACAAACACCACATGCTGACTTCACGTGACTGTAAACTAAAGTGTTTTTCTGCTCAAAATAAACTACAATTAAGAAATAACTTATAGACACATTAACTCAGATCAATACACCTCTCTGAAAGTCTTAATCCCGATGAAACATGACGGAAAAGACCGAGCCCAGATCCACTTTTAGCTCCCTGTGCGCCGTGATCATTTACCTGAGGTATTGATTAACGATAGGCCGGCTCTGGAAAAATGCATGAGCTAATGGAGGAGTCAGCAGGAGAGCTGGGGTGAGGAGGAGAACGGGGACGAGAGGGAGCTAAATAAAACTCATCCATAATTGGTGCTGTTCCTGACACATTGAGGCTCAGTGTAAACACAGAGTCCAAGCGGCGGGAGGGGGGGGCCAAGGAGGGCAGGTTTTATAGAAACAGCCTTCAATGGAGAGTTTATATCCACCTATGGTATGAAGTCAAATCTCTATTTCCACTCTACCTGCTCTGTATGTCAGTTGTAACCTGCTGACCTAACACCAACAGGTTATAACTGACATTTATTACTTTTCATTTCTTCTTGTGTTTTGTTGTATTGTACTTCTATTTTAATGTACCATTATTTAAAAGTATCTTAATGTGTCATTTCCCAGTATACCATGCTAAGAAAATTGCATCGTAACTAGATAGTGTTGTATCCTACTCATCCATGATTTATTTTTGGTTAATTGTTCAACTGTTCAATGATATAACTGAATAACTGATAGGACTCGCATTGTGTTTTCTCATTTCTAAACTTGGCTGCATATCTTGTCCCCGACCCAGATATCTGTTCCGACCCTGGTGAGATAGAATCTGTCTGCCTCATTTTTTATTTTTTCTTGATATGCCTGAAAGCTGGAGAGTCACTGGAGTCACTGAAATGTCAGCGTGTCTTCAAACCAAGCTGAAAGGTCAACACACAGCCTACACACTTTGCAAACCTGTTTGTTTTCTGGTCAAAGGGTTGCTGTTAGAAACACCTCAGGCAGCACGAAACGACACCTCAAACCCAGATATGATTCACTCTAACCTTATCGTCTGTCCTTTGCTGCTTCAGTCTAAACATTTAAAACGGAAACTTCAGAGATGGCTGAATCTAACTTTAAAGCTACAGTTTGACAATATCCTTAAACTGGATTCCTCTTACACAAATGTAAAAATACAAACCTTCTCTCTACTCATCTTGGCACAAGTCTCTCCCTTTCTATTCCCATGTCTCACTTTACAGCTCGAGTCTACAACAATCCAAAGAGCTGACTGTAAAAGAGCAGAACACCTCCTACGACAGCTCTGCTCATCGCCTGTCATCGCCTGTTACGAGTACTCACCCTGTCGAAGTGGTTGAAAGAAGCTCTGAACTCATTGAGCTGCTCCTGGCTGATGCCTTTGGCGTCTCGCGTCAAGATCTGGTTCTCGATTTCATTGATGGTGCGGGCGATGGTGGTGAGTAGCTGCTCCCAGCCCACACGGATGTGCTGCAGAGACGACAACAGGTGACATTTGAACATTTTGGGGTTATAGTACCGGTCGCTCATGTGTCATATTTGTTGGTCTAAAGCTTTGTTACCTCCATGGTGTAGTTGGTGTGCTTGTTGTCGAAGATGAGAGCTTCCTGAATGAGCTGGTGGTCTCCCTCTAGTTGGTCAATCTTTGGCTTGTAGTTGACGATGCTCTTCTCGTACTGGCGAAGGTTTGTCAGCTGGTCCTCCAGAGTGCCATGCATCTCGATGGAGATGCGGCCAATTTCCTGCAGGTACACGAAACATGGATGAGGATTACGTAGGCTGACCATATTCTAAAAACGCAAAAAGAAGACCCCCTACCTGGCCTCTTGGAGATACTGCAGAAACATCCAAAGATACTCATAGAAAACAAAGTACCTTCATAACCAGTACATTTTCTTTTTAACACTCCTTTTCTGATTCAATTGAAAGTTTTCAATACTGTAAACATGAAAAAGAATAGAAGAGAAATAGAAGCCCATTTCTGCCAGCTAAAAATCTAAAAGTGAAACACTGGCTTTGTTAAGCTTTCTTTTTTACCCATATTAAGGCAAAATTTAGAGCTAAAAAGTCAAATTTATAAGAACAAAAGTTATAGTTTTAGCTTTTTGTTTAAAAATTCCGATAGTTTTCTCGTGCTTTTGATTTTTGACAACATTTTTTTTTACTTTTACTCCAAAATCCTGGCAGAGATAGCTGGGGTGTTCCTCTTGCTTCGCTGTGCTACTAATGCCTACATGTCCCAGGATGCATTGTGCTCCTGCAGCATTTTGCTTATCCTTTGTATTCCATATTTTTACTCAAACTAATACTGCTTCATTTTCTCCTCTGTAATTGTAACCATAATCCCTGTAATCCTCTCAGCTAATGTTTTGCGATGCTTTTTTCTGGGTTTTATGAAGTGGTTTTGTTTACAAGCAAAGGTGGAGACTACAAATCACAAACTGAGGGGAGATTTACAAAGAAAACCTCGACATAACAGGGATAGATTTTACACTGTATTTAACGCTTTGATAGATGAAGGAGAAAAGGGTAGAAAATTGGGGGAATTCCTCTGAAATCATCAAACACAGGAGTCACAAAGTTTGACCATCCTTATGTTGAGCAGGATATGACTTACTTTATGACCAAACCACTCACAAACTGAATTACACCCTCTGCACGCTGGCCTCATTCTGAACTTGTAACGTGGTCATTTGACCGCCGGCTCGCTGCACACACTGACCTCCATCTTGGTCTGGATCCAGGGTCCAATGACGTTGGCCTGGTTGGCAAACTGTCTGCGCAGACGCTCGTTGTTCTGCTGCCGGGCGTGCTCCTCGATCAGAGCCTGGTCACGCTGCGGCACCAGCTGCCGGACCTGCAGCAGGACGGAGGAGAGGGGCGGGAAAAACAGATGTGTTAATGAACGCAGACATGGTGAGGATGTTGGTCACTTCTGTCAAAGGTAAAAACATGTCACCAAAATATCCAGGGTTTATGACGACTTCAAAACCTCTAGGAACACTGAACTTTACTCTTCGCTCACATCAAAACCTTA
The DNA here is from genome assembly GCA_008086565.1 of Thalassoma bifasciatum. NCBI lineage: Eukaryota > Metazoa > Chordata > Actinopteri > Labriformes > Labridae > Thalassoma > Thalassoma bifasciatum. The sequence goes on along the minus strand of RPOG01003969.1, from coordinate 40,144 downwards.
CAGAAAAGATTCACTCACTTTGTCCCATTTGCCGTTGATCTCCTGTGGGTTGATGGTGGTGTACGGGTTGGTGCCGGCCATGTTTACATGATAAGTCTGCACAATCTTGGCGATCTCGTTGTGGATGCCGAGGATAGCCTGGCGCTCTTTGTCGGCCTCCGGCAGCGTGGCTTTGAACTGCTCGTGGGCTGTGCTTAATCCCTGATACACCAAACAAGACAGAAAACTTACTCACTCTTCTGTCATTCCTCAAATACACTAACATCCATTCTGTGTTTCACTGTTGAATTGATTCTCTTGAACATAGAGTCTCTCCTCTCCTGCCCTGTGAGTCCTACCTGGATTTCCTCGATGGTGTGGACGATGAACGTGTCCTGCAGGTCCTCCATGGCGCCCTCCATCCAGTTATTGAATGGAGCTGCTCTTTTGGCAAACTCAAGGTACAGTTGGTCGATGGTTTCCAGCAGCTTCTCAGTTCTCTGTGGAGTGAAAGTTATAAGTTAGGTATGAATTGAATCAGCTCTAAGTCCCATGAAATAGAATCCCAAACAGCTGTGTAAGTCAACTGTAAAATATTGAAGTACAGCCAAAGTTTGTGTGGATTTTGGTGCCGTCTGTGGAGAAAGTATGTCATGTCATTTCATTTAAATTTTGTGGTCCAAAAACATTGTGTCTGGAGCAGGCTGTTTCAACACAGCCCCCTAAAGGCTCAAAGTGAGAGTTTTTAGTCAGACTTTTGAATTCCTTCACTGTCCTTTGTGTTCAATTGCAGTGTTTTTGGGTTCCTTTGTAATAATTTTGCATTCCCTCACAGTATTTTTGTGGTTCCTGACAATACTTTTGTGGTCCCTCACAATGGCTTTATGTTCCATTGCCAGTCTTTTTAATCTACCACTACTTTTGAGCCATTAGGTCATTCAGGGATGCAAATCTGTTGTGAGGGAACACAATGCTTGTCTTCCTAAAAGAACACCTTGCTGTGTCCCTTAGGGGCTCTGTAGATTTAGGTCTGAATTCTTTAAAACAAAAATCAAAACAGGATGGAGGTGCTGTTTCACACAAGGAGAAAGGTTGCACCCAATAATATTTGCCCTACAACAGTTGCTTAGGTTGTATCCAACCTGCAATTCTTTCCCCATACGTCACTCCATACTATCACCAAAAAACACCTGATAATAATGTTTTGGAATTTTAAAATAAGCCACTTTTCATGGAGATTATTCCTGTCCTTATGGAACCTTTTGAACAAGCAGGCCTGTTTTTATAAAAATAGCAATAAGCAGAATGTTGAAATGTATTCAAAGAAACAACAGAGTTAAAATATTACTTCCTTTTCTTTGCAAAAGAGAAGGGTCATAGATAAAGATCTAAAAGACCACAAATTTGGAATTTTTATAGGATTTTTTCAGGGTAAAAAGAAAGCTGAAAACCACCTCCCTATAGCCTCTCAATATTAAGGATAAGCACTATTTCTGCTTTTAACAGCAACAAGACCAAGGGTAGACTGAAAAACAAGGATTAAGTAACCGATCATAGAGATTAGAAATCTGACTCTTCATTTACAGCTTTTACTGCTTTTGATTCTCCCAGAGTTTCTCTCTCACCTGCAAAGCCTCGCTGCGTTTCTGGGTCAGAGCTCCCAAAGAGTCCCACTGGTCACAGATCCTCTGGCAGCGAGCGTTCACACTCGGGGAGTCGTAGTAGTCCAGCTCACTGGACCACAAACAGACGAGGGAACACAAGACTCAGTGGAAGGCTTTGATCTCCAAAAACGCTTTAATCTCATTCTACGGTTCCTTTTCCCATCAGCCCCTGTTCTCTTACTTTAACTCCTGTGCGATGGCTGCGATCTGCTCCACACGGTCCTGATGTGCAGCCAGATCGCTCTCGAAGGCCTCGTGTTTCTTCAGCAGGGCCTTGATCTCTGACAGGGATGCCGTCTCATAGTCGGTTTTCTGTAGCATCGCTTCCTTACCTGCGCAGACATGAAACACTTTTAACGGTTTTTCAAAACAAATTTAAATGCAGCATCATGGTTTTCAAAAGTTAAGCCAACCGCAGAAGCACCTTAAAACTGCAACATATTTCACCAAGTAAGATCTCATAATACCTCTGTTTCTCTCTTGATTAGAGCTTTGACTGTTTCCGTACCTTCAGTCCAGGCTTCATGGATCTCTGCTTTCTGGCGAAACTTCTCTGCCAGGTGGTCAAGTCTTTCCAACCGGCGTATCTCATTGAGGAGCCACTCTTCATAACCTTTCTCTGCCCCCTCCAGGCTTCCCCATGCATTGTTGATGTCCTGATTGAGGCAGAGAAAATAAACCAGAGTGAAAACTCAGCAGAGAAGTCTTAGTCAGATGTTGAACTTTTGGACGACTCTATGCACAAGTTTGTACTTTCTTGAGTTGCTCTGACTTACCGAGACCATCTTTCCCTCGGAGGGCATGAAGGCGGGTCGGTTGCTGAGCCTCAGTTTGGTCTGCAGCGTGTTAAAGTTGATTTCCAGCTGGCACTTTTCCTGAACTTTGGGCGGCTTGTGGAGGCGGCGGTAGTCTCTGAAGTCCTCCAGCTTCTGCTGCATGGCCTGCATGGTGTTCTCGGGCAAACGGTTCTCCAACCAGGGGATGGTGCGGCGGATCCACTCCAACAGCTGAGGTGTTGGTGGTGTGTGGGCGAGTGTGAGTGTGTGTGTTGGGAGTGAGAATTAGAGGAAGAGGATGGAGGAGAAATTGAGGGGAGAGGGGAAGGAGAATCATGCAGAGGGATAACAAAGGTGTTGGTGATGTCATAAATGTGTTGTGGGACAAAAAGGGATACAGATAAAGATCACAGGTTAGTTTTTTGTTATATTTGTCGATTTCCTGCATCTGAAGTTACATTTTGATTTTGATTTTTGGGGTCTACATCATGTTTTTGCCTGTTTCATCTCATTATCTGAAGTTTCTGCTCTGTAGTTAATGCAGAAGTTGTTAAATTTAACATCACAAGATGATCCACATCCCTAATTTTAGAGCTGGAGGCTGACTGATGCTCTCATATTTTTCTGTTTGATATTTCAGCATTTTTTCATTAGCTACTGCATGGAACTATGACAGCTTGGTTAGAGAGTTACATGTTTTTTCATGTGAAATTATGACTCTGGTCTCATTACATTACTACTTTTATTTCATAACATAACTTTTTTTCATGCAACATAACTTTCATCATGTAGCATAAGAATTTTTTCCTCTAAACTTTATGCCTTCTTTCCACAAACATTACAACAAACAGCTTAGCCTAAATTTAAGCCTTGAGTGCATGTTTTAGCCTCGAGCTCATCTTGTAGCCTTTAGTACTTTAGTATCAAAAATTTCTTTATTACTGTGGTTCTCATGTACTGTCATGCTCCAAAAACCCAACTTGATTATCTTGAATATGTTTTTCATCCTACTAACTCCCTCACCTTAAAAATGCCCTGCTTTTATTCCCAAAAGGCATAAAAAACCATCAGTTTATAAACATTTTGAGCTCCTCAACTATCTAACAGTTAAAGCTCCTGTGAGGAACGCTGTGTATGCTTGCATTGGCGCCCCCTGTGGTCAAATAATTTCCGCTTTGCTGCCTACGATATTTGTTTATAACGTTTTCTGACAAGAAAAGCTCATCCTGCTTTAATCTAACAGTCAAATGTATAATTCACTGGGATAATTTGCTTAGAAAAAAGTTTTTTTCGTTACTGCACTGTTCAGCGTCTGACACCTAGCACAGATAATTACAGATTATGAATTTTGTTTCTGATGGCATTGACTTTTTCAGTAGATAACAAGACAGTTTCACCTTTGTTTTCAATCCGTTCCAAAACTCAATAAAAACTGTGCACGGGAGCTTTAAAAACACCATCTTAAAATGTCTATTAGAAGTATCTATGGTTAGTTTTTAATGAGATAAAACAGCAAAAACATATCTTTAAATAACTTTTTTTCTCTTTCTGACTCCTCCCTGTTCATGGTCTTAGCCCTGCACCTGCATGGAGCACAAACACCCCGGTGGTGAGGCAGGAAGTGAGGGAGCAGGTTATAGGGGGAGACAGAGGGAGTAGAGGAGGTGCTGGATAAGTGTAGGAGAATCGGGGTGTGCTCACATCACTGGCCAGCTTCTCATAGTCCTCCATCAGCTGTTCGTTCTCTTGGTTGACAGCCAGCACTTTGCAGATCCTGTTGGCTGCCGTCTCTGCCTGCAAGACGAGGGTGAGGGAGACAGAGTGAGACCCAGTCACTGATGAAACCTTCAATAAGAAATAACATCCAAACAGAGCTGGAGCTGTACTATTAGACTTAAATACTGTATGATGTGTTTTCCATGTGAGACTCTCTGCTGTAAATCTGTGCTTGGATTATTAATCTGATTTCAACAGAAAGACTCTGGGGAGTGGCAGCGACAGCCTTTACAAGGACGTGTCGTATTGTACCTGCCATCAGGTGTAGGGGCACCTTTCTGTCTGCACCGCTGTCTTTTTATAGAACAGCAAAGTACAGGGAGTTATCTTAGCCTCTAAACCTACATACACACAGAGCCAGGCTGCAGTGAGAGGTAACAAATGAAGTCCGGAGGGGATAAAACTGGGCTCATCCATTACACCTGAACACGCCAAGTCAGTTTTCAGCACAGGGCTGGAAATGCATGAGCAGAGGAAGAGTTTCAGTGACAGAAAGAGAGCCGGTTTGTCCATAAATGAGGTCAGTAAAGCTGAACACAAAGAGCAGAAAGAATGATGGAGAGATATTTAAGCAGCATGAAAGTCTGGAAAATCATTCTGCGAATATGTTTGTGGAATTTTTGGATAGAAAAGTCAAATATAATAGAAATAGAAATGCAGAAATAGATCAGCAACTGCAAGGTATGATGATTTTAGGTGTTTGTATTGAACAGAGCTTTTCCTTCTAGTTCTGCTGTCACAGATTTAATCAATTACACAAACACAAAACCTTTTCCAGACAGTGATAGACCAACAACTCCCATTACTGACATGATTGATGAAGCAGAAGCAATTAACTAGAGGACTATAAAACTCAGTGCACCTCTTGGTTATTTAAATTGAAATACGGAGGAAGTTGTAAATAAAGCGGCCATCTTTGAAGTTGCACAGTAAAACAACAACTCCAAAGTCCTGATGAGCAAAATTACTTCGTGATCAGCAGAGTCTGGTCTTCTTCCTCTTTACCTGAATTTTCATCATACTTTTTTGCAAAATTAAAGTGGTATATCTGAAGTTTTGATAATTTAAAATTACGCTGTGCTGGTGTTTCCATTATAATTAGGATTGCACAAAACTAGAACGAAATCTCATCCCCGAGTTTCAATTTGCCAAGTGCGGATGATGTTTTCAGACAAACTGATTACAGTAGAGGTAAACAAGCATCTTCTGTGACCATTAAAGTAACACGCATGTCATGTAAACACATTACTTGGACAACATTCGAGCTAACTGTACAGCCACACTAAAAAAAAAATACAGTCATAAATGGGAAATAGCAATGGCAGAAACATACCATTTAAGACGGGGGTACACCAGCAACTCCTAAGTCCTGATAAGTTAAGTTGCTGCTTGTATCAATGGAGTCTGGACTTACACCTAAAGTTCTGTCACTGTTCGGATCCTTTCTATGATGTTTTCAGACAAACTGATTATGGTAGAGGTAAACAAGCAATTCCTGTGATCATTAAGGTAAACTACAAGTCACATAAACACCTTTATTGGACGTACTTTAAGCTATTACAGGGCATAAACCAGTTACTCCCAAGTGCTGTGTGGTTAAATTACAGTTTTTGTCAATGGAGCATAGTGGCTATTGAAACGTGAAAGGATTTTAAACTGTGGTGTGAAATTTTGAAGGTAAAGTGCCTTGGATAAAAAATGGACAAAGAAAGAAATCCACATGCTCCAGTTATAAATCAGCGTTATGGATTTCCCTCTAAAAGGCTTCTTGGGGAGTTAATCAAGCTAAAAGGTATCGTAACCTCACATCAGTGTCTTCCTTTGCATAGCTCTGAGACCTCACAGAGAGGAGCGCTCATCAGAGAGAGCAGCGATCACGGGGGAAACTTGGCTCCATCAGAGACATGCTCCGGAGGTTCAGCAGCAGCAGCAGCGGCGGCGGGCGAGCTGCCTTAAAAGGAGAGCCAGGATGTGCAGGTCGTGCTTCTGACAGCAAACGTTTGCACGCTGGGCCTGTTTACTGAACGTCCTGGCAGCTGAGGCTCATCTTATGGATTACTCTGTTCTGACATCAGAGGTAACAGAGGGAGGATGCTGGAAGTCAGAAACTATCTCACTTGATCTACGATGCCATCATGAGCCTCACTGCAGGTTAATCCTCTCATTTATTATCATTAAATACTCATCCCAGTGCTCACTAATGATGTTTCAAAAAGCCAGAATGTGTTTTAATGAGACTTATGGCAACTTTCAAGGTCTTACCACTGTCCTCACTTTTAGCATGTTTCCTTCCAAACCTGAATCCCAGCCAATGATATTATAAAAGATAATGCGTTGTGTGATAATGAAGGTTTCTGTATCAAACAGTGTTGTAGAGACAATTTATAGCTTCCCATTACGAGCAGCCAAACAATGGGTTTTGGCAACAAACAACAGAGGCTGAGTCCTCATTTTCTGCCAGGCACTTTGGCAGGTATCCGGTTACTGTTTGGAGGTTTTTTCTTTTTTGTTTCTCACCTTCTGCTTGCCTGAGAACGCGTGGTAGTAACACGACACATAAGTCATGACAGCCTTCTCATCTGGCCTCAAGGTGCTAATGATATCTGCCCAGGGAACAAACAGAGGAAGAGGAGAGAGGACAGAGAAGAGAAAAATGCACAAGAGTAAAAGAGTGCAAAGACAAAAGGGACCAGCAGGGGGCGTAATCACAAGAGGAGGCAACAGTCGGGGGCGCAAGTCATCTCCAGTCTGCCTTCAGGTTGCATACAAGGTGGTTTGTAAATTTGGATCTTTCAAACGTGACTGAAACTAGAGTGGGACGTGTTTGGATGGAGTTTATTCTTTAAAGTTTAAGACGGGGGAAAAAAAAAATCTAACTGCCCTTTTAAAAACCTATTCTCTGTCAGGTGATAATAACACTGGAAGGAGGAGTGATAGACAATATTCAACCTTTTTTAACAAATATAAGCTGTTAAGTAGCGGAGCAAGAGTACCGCTTGGACTTTTTCTATCTTTGTTTCATATGATCAACTCTTTGCTCTTTGCTTTTTTTACACTATCATGTGATTGTCTGTGTACCTAAATCGTTTATGCCAATTTTTCTTCAATATTGCTAAAGGAAAAAGAGAGACCTGATGCAGGTTTTGGAAGGCTTCAGTGTTGGATCTCTCTCTATTTGTGTTTCTCATTTCATCTCACACCTCTTAGATCTCTGATGCAACCCGGAGTCCAGCTGTGGATTTTCTGCTCTGAGCACCGCAGACCCCCCTGTCTCCCCTCTCTTTGGAGATAAACACAGACATTTTTGATTAGAGTTGCTTAAACACAGCTGTGTTGAAGCGTCCGCTCTGCTGCTGGGGCCTCTCAAATAAACTTGGCTTTTTTTTTTTTTTTTTTTTTTGGAGATGCTACGTTTCTGGAAGTGAGAAAAATTACTGCACTGCTAAAGAGTTCCTGCTGTGCTTAATGACATCTATGAAACTCAAATAAGTTTTTATCTAACTGAGAAAGTTTGAATGAACATAATCTAACAGGTTAAAGTTTGGCAGGTTTTTTCTGTTTGGAGTCATTATTCACCTCATGTTAGCTGTTGCTCTTGAGGCCGATCGTAACCTTCCATTTAAACGGTTCATCATCCATAAAATTAAACATCAGGCTAATTAGTTCCTCTCCATCAGCAGTCACAGCTTTTCTCTCTGGTGGTCAGGATCATTTATCAGACAAACTCCCCCACACCTCCCACTCTGCTCAGCCTCTGCTCTGCCAAACTTAAAACACCATCAGGGCTGTATGTGACCACCTGTGACGCCATGACAACAAGGTAGACTGGAGATGCACTTGTGCTCATCGCCTCAAAGAACAGACAGTTGTCATCCCATCATGCATTTGGTGCTGTGAACCATGCAGAAAGTGAAGGAGAGCGACCCCAGTGGGGGGCTTGGTGCACTGCAGAGAAAAGGGAACTGTTAGGAGAAACACAGAAAGTGAAAACAAGGGAGGAGGAAGAGGAGGAGGAGGGAGACGCTGCATCCAGGATACCTTCTGGGCGCCGGAGAAGGCATGGTAGAAGCTAGAGACGTAGGTCATGATGGCTTTTTCATCCGGGCGGGCGGTGCCCACAATGTCTGTAGGAGAGAGGAGGTCGGAGGAAGGGTGGAGGATGGAGGGGAGTTGGGGGTGTTAAACAGAGCTGAACATCACAAGAAACATCACATAGAGCTGAGGTTCAGCTCTTCACTTTGACATTATCCAAAGTGGAAGAAAACATCACAGCGTCACCATCTAGATGTTCTCATAGAGAGGATTTTTAGTCTCTGAAAAACATATTTGATATCTTTTAATAATAAACTAATAAACTACACAACAGACATAAACCCTGTTATTTCATTGTTTTACGATGGGCAAATATCATGGACCATATGTAGAATGGATGTCATCTTGTTTGGTTTTAAGTGAGGTTGCCACAAAAACTGCAGTGTAGATCAAAAACTCTCGCCTCCATTCATTTGAATGGGGCTGTGATCAAACTTTGAAAAGTAAATAAAACTCATAGAAATGTTTCTAACATTTGTATGTGGTATTTATATGTAGCAAACATTGAGCTAAATTGTGTTTGAGTCTTCTTTTTTCTGAAAAGTTTCTTTTTCATTAGTTATTAGACTTTTAAAAATGCTGTTCTAGCATAGTTCTTTCAGGAGTAGTAGGATACGTCGATAAGGAAAGTCGAGAAGAGATTAGACTTTGGAAAGATAGATATAAGATCATTTATGTCATACAGCTCCACTCAGATTCAGACATGGGTATTTTGGCTTCAAAACTGCACAATGGTAAAAAGTGGAGCTATGCTGTCCATTCTACATACAGTCTATGGTGAGGAATGAGAGTGACAGTAGAGCTGGGGCAATATACTCTTTTCCCGATTAGAGTCTTTTGTGATTTTCTTTTGGGTGCCGATTCAATATAACTTAACATTCTACAATATTGCTGATATCATTTAACAGGAATATATTTGAACAAGCTGCCTATACTCTTTTTAAAAGCCTGCTCTGACGAGTAAGATGAAGCATTTACTTTTAGAAAAATCAATTGATTTTTCACAAAAAATTTGATTTTAAGACCATAAAGCAAAAAAGTCTTGTTCCTAATGCGAAATGATTTTTTTTCTTCCATTTTTACCCAACCTTCTTTGCATGCTACTGTATCATTATACTTTATTCTGATTGGTCAAACCTGCATGAAATTGATGATTACTCAATGCTAAAAATGATCAACCCGATGACACATGAGCAGGACTCTGCAGCTTCCTGTTGGGGTCTTGCTCACCCTCTCTGGGGCCTCTTGTGCAAACATGTAAAATGACATCAGGAGGAATGAGAGGAATGTGCTCAGCCCCTATTCACACCTGGATAATCGCTCCAGGAGCAGAGGCGAGGCTGTCGAGATTGCAGGTTTCAGGGTAGTAACAAAATTATGGACTGTCTATGACCTGAAAGAACCTTTAGAGAGAGAACTTTCTGAACACTTTTCAGTTTCCCTCCCTCCCCTCTCACCTTCTGCGTCCAACATTTTGGGGATGTCCAGGTATTTCTCGGCCACATCGAAGGCTGTGTTCAGGTTGGTCATGGGATCGTCCTTTTGACAGCAGACACAGAAGACAGTTTCACTGATCAGCTTTTTCCTCTGTTTCCTCAGTTTAACACCAGGTGTAATGAGGACTTAACGCTCACCGACCTTGCGAAGTTTTCCATAGTCGATGAGCTCCGGACGATGTCTGTGAATGAGCGCGCAGAAACCCAAACCGTCCTTCCAGCTGCAAGAGGAGAACATTCACGATGAGGATGATGTGAAGGAAATGATAAATTTGTACAGATGAAGCAGTGGCATGTAAAAATCGACATCATGACAGAAACAGGATAAAAATGTGCAAAGCTGCAGAGTTCAGTGAGGTTAAATGATATTCTGCCTTGAAATCAATGATGATGTGTTTGCTCAGATATTAGACATATTTTTAGTTCAGCCTTCTCGCCTCCATTGATCAGCAACCTTGGAGCTGAAAGCAGCTGCTGTCTGTTTTCAGTTTCACTTCTGCAGGATGTAGCACAGCTCTCCACTCCCCAGATAACACATTTTGGTTATTTAGATGTATAACTTGCACTAAAAGCCTCTTTATTATACAAGGGGGGCTTTACAAGGTGACTCTTAATCCTGGAGCAGATGGATCTACAGTGAAAAAAGAAAAAAACATCAGGGCTCTTCCTGAGACTGAGACGTGCAGCTATCATCTCTCACAGAGAGAGCACATCAAAGGTCTGCTCTGATAATCCTCCTCCTGCAGCGGGACCATCAGGCCTCTCTCTTTACCCTCTCCTGAAGTGACCTCACCTCCACCTTTCCTCTCGCCTCAGCTTTCATCCACATCTGAGGATCTCAGTGGGCTTCCCTCAATAATTCAACAGGTGTGGAGGCAGCATGTTACACAGGGACCAACAGCAACGCAAGGCTTGCAATCATACAGCCTGAGCTCAGTGTTTCTGACAAATTTGTTCACCACTGTTTCTTTAGATCTAATTTACCATGAAACCTTTAATTGAACCAGACAGGCAGAAAACATGCTTTAGTCTAAGGTTGTGTCCTCATGAGCACGATGCAGAGATTCATCAAAGGGCCTCCAGGTACAAATAGTACATTCAGTGAGAACTGTTAGTGCCCTTGTACAGATTTTTGTCATTATGCATGCTAATTAAACTCTGCAGGATAAATCTTTCAGACTGGATGTAAAAAAAAAAAAAAAAAAAAGCCATTTGAACTCACCAAGGGGAGTGAAAGCACAGCACAAATACTCAAACCAAAACAGGAGCAACTGTTTTGTTGAGTTTTATATGTTTTGAAACATGCAACATGCTCCTTGTGGTGTGTTTGTTTCAGCTGGTGATTAAAGGAAGCTGTGATGTTTGCACTCTTACTCAACTAAGAGTTAAAGGTCCCTCTTGGGAGCCAAATACAAGCCAAAGGGCCCTCAAGACGTGATCAAAAGTGCCTGCTTGGACCTTATACATAAGCTCAAGAGCTTTTGGGTGCCAAAACATGTGCAGAAGTGCCTGCTTGGAGACAAAAAACATGCTCAAGTGCCCTCCTGGAAGCCAAGAAAAGCAGTTTAGTGTTCACTTTTGAAAGTCAGAAATATGCTTAAGTGCCCTATTGGGAGCTAAAACAGTGGAAGTGCCCAATACATGCTAAAGGGCCCTAAAATGCACGCTAGATGTTCCTTTCCTGTCTTTCCACCTCTGTCCTTTAAAGAGTCAGTGCATGCCACTGTGCTGCATTGATATGATAAAAGGATGCTACCTAAAATTGTTTAAAGACTCTTAGGTTTGCACCATCAAGCCAAGAAGGTGGCAGAAATGCACAAGATCATCATTCATTAGTGAACAAGAATAACTGTTTGGATACTTTGGAATTTTTTGTGTATTCATTGTCAGTTAAACACAGATCACAGAACAAAATATTGTTAGAATAATGTATGTTTGGGATTTTTAAATAGTTATTTGGAATTCTGGCAGATTTTAGGCCAGACACTACCGACTGTAACTGGCGAGCCTCACCTGATGTGAAAGTTCTGGATGTTGACATTCTTGTACGGCGCTGTCTTCCTCTGGCACCACAACAGGAGGCCCTCTTTGGCAGACGTCTCTGCAGGCAGAGAGAGAGAGAGGAGAAACTCTCAGGCTTTTACTTGGACAGACTCTCTGCTAATCCCTGTTTAGTGCTGGATTAAGAAGAGATGGTGTGAATGAGAAGCATGCGTGGTTGCTGTGATTGTTTTGTGCTTTCTCGTTGGACACCGAGCAGTTTGTTGAGCAGTGATGAACCCAAAAAGGAAAGATAGTTTCAAACGCTGGTGCTGAACAATGACAGCCAATGAGTTCTCACAGTTCAATTGGATTACACTAGAAATGCTTTAAGTACAGTGTGTTAACCAAGCCAAGGGGCATTACATGAACGCTTCCTCTGGTGAAGTAAAGGAGCAGTCCGTGGAGCTTTCAGATTGAAATGAGCGTGCATTAACTCGGTCTATATGTGGCAGAAACACACAAAGAGCCGAGACACTGTGTCCATGAAAAGTGTTTTCAGTTGCAAATGAAGACTGAGCTTTCAAGAACAAGACGCTTTCACACACACACATACACACACACACTCGCAGTACCTTCCACTGAAATGTCTTGGATGGCAAAGCGGAGAATTATGGTCCAGATCATTCCCAGGGTCATCTTAGCGTTTCCGTCTACAATCTCTGAAGAAGAGAAAAGAAATGTTTTTTGTTTTTAGATTTCCGGCTTCACACATTGATTACATCCAGCAGAAATGTCCAGAAACCTGTAGATGCAAATGTGGGGAATAAAAAGAAGATCTAATCTTTGGACTGAAGCTGGAAAGAACACATGGGAATGAGAAAGCAGAGTCTTTATGAGCTTTCCAGAAACCCCCCACAGCTGGCTTTAAGAGAAATAGTGTTTTTTCTAAAATTCTAAAATCCACATAAAACTACGGAATTAAACCCCAATTACTTAAATCACATCTTTATTTAACATCCCAACTAAATTTGTTATTATGTGTGTTTTATTTTTGACTCTTATTTCTCTGAATGTTATCTTTCAAAGAAGAAATATGTCAGATTTATATCAGAACACATTTCTTGAATCTGTATTGAGTGTGTATGAACTCTATTTATGGTGTGTTCAGGTCAGCAGACTTATTTCAGGCTCAGATAATCTGTTGAATCAACACTGAGTCACACACCGCTCGACTCCCAGCTCACAGAGCTCCTGTAAGAGAGACTGAATCAGCGAGCAATAAGGATCTTCTGAATGAAACCTGTGATGATTCATTGCTTTGTGTTTGTAACTGTTAATCTGTCAATCAGATGCAGTTTGAGGCTGTGAATGAACGTCCTGTTTGCTCCTCTTCTGTGCCGTCCATAATGAAAATCCCTTTAAAAGCTAGCCCTGTTTGCCCGCCCGTCAATAATCATCCGTTTCTCCCTCTAATCCAATAACGCTCGCTGCTTGGACGCTCAGCTGTGACAGACAAACTGTGACTGTCAGATGTCTAAACATGTAACGCGCCATGAAAGACGCCTCAGATTGAATTAAGAGGCAGAAAAATCAAGCTCTGTCTCCGAGGCCGACACATGCAGATACATGTTGAGATTAGTCCTAATGAACACGACTGATCAACCTGGGGGAGGAACGCAAATCCTGTTAAATCCATTTGAAACTTCACCCCCCCTCTACCTTCATCCCTCACCCACAACAAACCCCCTGATGTGCCGCACAAACCTGAGTCTCATCCCGGCCCGGCAGCATGCAGGGCTGCAGGGCTGCGAGCTGCAGGCCGCTCCACCAGGAGGATTCAAGGCGGCTAATCTGTCTGGAATGCTGCTCTGGCTTAAAGCTCTTATTCCAGTCTCTGTGCACGGCAAAATCTCCAATTTAAGAAGATACTCTTTTCCTTTTTGAGCATAAAAGTCTTGTTTTCTTGGACCAATCTGTGAAAATCAGCTTGGGGCTTGACTTAATTCCTTGCAAAGCTTCAAATGTAGCTTATTCCCTAGACACCATAATACATATGCTTTGGGAATGTCCCAGGTTATCTTGTTTTTGGCTGTTGATATTTCACATGATTTTCAATATTATAGGTGAAGATTTGGAGCCATCTGCCTCCCTCATTTTATTTTGTGTGCGACACATAATGGTATTCTGAAAAGTAACACGAAAAAGCTGTCCGTCTTTTCCCACTCCTGTACCCAGAAGACAAATTTTGATGAGTTGGAAAGACTGTAACCCTCCAACAGTTACAAGGGGGATTAGAGACATGCTATAGCTTATCAATCTGGAAATTAAACGGTTTACTTTTGGGAGGTCCACGGACACATTTTTACTGAAATAGCAGCGCTTTTTCATTCATATTGACAGTTTTAGTTCTGATCATTCTGTGAATGAGTAACCCTCAACATCCATGTTTGTAACAAGTAAAAAGCTGGTTACATCCTTAAGATGCTCTTTTGGTAAATGTTTTACTGCTCCTCTATTCTGTGCACTTCAATGTCTGTTTGTGCCCCAGATGAATTACCTTAAACCATAAACAACTCATTAACTTATTGTATTACATTGTATTCATGAATAATACTAACTTTATATTTCTATCTTTATCATCTTCATGAATTCATTTTGTTTTCTTTAAAATCTTATTCAAATTTGTCTAAGTATTGTACGTACTGCAATTCATGTTATTTATCCTTAATATTAAGGTGGTTTTCCTCAAGCTTCTGTGGGTGGGGATTTTCTGATTCTGACCAAAACTGAACATTTTCATGTCCATACTGTTGAAAGAAATCATAAATAAACTTTCATAAAAAAGCATTTTATGAATTGGTGAATATTTGTCAATGCATGTGTGTATCTGTACAGACTTTCTTTGTGGAAGCCAATTTTAGATTCTTCTCTTTAAAGAGGGGGTACTAAATTTTAAGGTAACATTTTAGGTCTTCCATTACCTGTCTGATAGTGCTGTATTACCTTTAAATTATTCAGAGCTCAAAAATAATGAATATCTCAAAGTAGTGTCATTAAAACTCTTATTTTATTCTCTTCATTCAAGCTACTATCTCTTTAAGGCACCTGCCGAACACTGTCACTGTTTTCTACACAACAAAGTCTTGTTTATCTTGATAAACTATAAATTTGCTCTATGAAGGAAATTCACTAACTAATGGTGTCACCAGTTGAACAAATTTCATGTCTCTCTCACTGAATACTCGTGTATTGACTTCCAACATTCATAAGTATTTGTTTTGAAAATATCAACCAAAAGCGTGATAACCCTGCTTTAAGTTTTAACATTTGCTTTCACGATGTCAGGGCACACAGATTTTAAAATCTTGTACATTAGACCCGATTGGACCTGATTGCTCAATTTTGTAAAGATCCACTAACCCTGCATGAATTTCAAAAATGCATCTTTAGATGGAGTAATAAACTTGGCTACTCCTTCCAACATCAGTCAGAAGTGACCGTATTTAGAAAGGAGGGTGAGTGTTGCTTTTAGTGAACCAAACATTTCAGAAAGACTTATCAGTCACAGTTTGGTTTCTTTTTCAGCCACCTCCAGAAAACACCGCAGATGAGTGTGTGGTTGTGACAGAGGAAGGTGGACTGACAGCAAGAGTGAAACTCAGGGAGCGAGGGGGGGTGAGAGGGGAGTTTACTCGACTAAAGAGCTGTTTACTCTCTGATGGGAGGAGGACAGACATCCCCGAGTTATTTGCGCTTAACAATGAGCAGCCTCGGGCCCTGAGGGGGTTGCTGATCCTGAAATCTACTCTGAGAAAATGCACTGCGAAGCACAAACTCTGCCGGAAAACCCTCCAATAAGGATCTCATTAAATGGCGCAGCAAGAGTGAGTGAGAAAAAGAGAGAAAGCAAAGGTCTACATACTGTTCACAGCTGAATCTGGGTTATTGATTTGGTTTATGCTCTGAATAAAATCTCTGGGTGAGATTTTGACTGGTAAACAAACTTAGAAAAGGTCTGAACCCATACACTGTCTATCCGCACATCACAATGACAAACATAACTGAGAAAAATGGCCAAGCTCTGGGTATTTCTAGCAACTGTGGATCATCTGTTTCAGGTGAGGCTTCACTCTTGCTCACTTCAGCAATAAAGGGACAATGAAATCAGCCTAATGTTTTGTTATCACAGTACAATACACAAATTAAAACTTCTCTGAATAACATCATCTGTTTACTGTAAGTCTCAGTTTCTCTATAAATAGTAAGTAATACCAAGGTGCCAGGATGTAGAAAAATGTATATCTGTTGTCATATATGCCAAAAAATACAGGTTTTAGTTGCACCAAGTAACAGCAGTATCTGTTTCTGGTAAGTCTCAGCTTCTCTGTAGATAGTAAACTACATAGAGGCTTAACCGTGGTTTACCCCAGTAGTTTTATATGGGTGGAATAAACTAGACTTCGTGTATGATGCACAGTGGATGGGTTAAGATTTTACTGATTATCTGTTTCTGGTGAGTCTCAGTTTCATTGTAAATTCAAGTAACACTGAGGTGTCACTCTGAATCACTTCACTGTTAAAAGACATGAAGACAAAAACTAAATCTCTTCCTATTCATCCCCAATAAAAAGGTTTTTATTTCACTGTATGATATTGTAATCTATTTATGGTGAGTCTCAGCTTCTGCGTAGATAAAATTACAAAGAGGCTTAACTATGGTTTATCTCAATCAGTATCTGTACAGTGCAAGAAAACCATATTTGTTGAAAATGTTCTGCAATAAACAGGTGATTTTGACTGCCATTATCTGTTTTCAGCAAGTCTCAGCTTCACTGTAAATAGTAAATAGCACAAAGGTGTCAGTTTGGCTCACTCCAAATCTCTTATTTATCAACAACAAACAGATCTAGGTTTATTGAATAACATTATCTTTTTCTGGTGAGTTTTAGTTTCATAGTAAATTATAAATTACATGAAGACATTACTCTGGCTTTCCTCAGCAGTATTAGTAGCGTAGAAAAAAAGTGGATTTCTTGTAAATTATGCTCTACAAGGGGTGTTAAATTTGCTGAGATCACTTTATGAACTTTTTCCATGTTTGTTTGTTGGGTAAAAGTTGGATTGATCCTTTCTCATTTATTCCAGGAAATCAACCAAATATGTGCCATCTCTTACCTTCTGCTCCAATAGACACCAGTTTGACTCCTTTGCTGGCGATGAAGTCGAGTGCTTTGTTTACGTTTGAGATCTTGTGGACTCTCATTTTGCCTCTTTCAGGTTTAGCCAATCGTTCACCTGGACAGGAGAAGAGGACAGTCTTTGAATATCTGACATTTAGATTTGGAAAATTTCGTGACATACAATGAACATTAATGCAGATCTTATGCAGACACAGGTGAAGGCAAAGGCAGGTAAAAGGTTGTTGACATTAGTTACTGGAGACCTTATTAATCCTTTATATGAGATTAGTTTGTCACAGCAGGACATCAGATCTAATACTGAGCAAATAAACACTTAGGTAAAAAACTTACTGGACCTTTAATTCATTTGTTTAATTCAACTCCCTGCACAACGTTAACAAATCTATCTCCTGAAATGTCCAACCCTCTCTTAAAGGTCAATTCTGGTTTCCAAACTCAGCATGAGGCACGCTCTGTCCTCGGTAATCCCATTGAGTCAGGTGCTGCTTACCTGAGATGACCTCCAGCAGCAGCATAAGTTTTAGTCCATCCCGGAAGTCTTCCTCGATGTTCTCGATCTGCGTGCCCGCTTTCCTCAAGTGAGAGTTGCACCAGGCTGTGAATGTCTGCCGAGATGAAACAGAGAAACAATCCTCAGTCATTACGTTCAGACATGTAATCATCTGTTTGAGTAAAATCATTGCAGGACATTTGGAGTTTGTAAATCTCAGCTTCATGAGTCTGTGAGGGAAAACTTGAATCACAACCAGCTGTGAAGTTTGAACCCATATAATCATGAAAAAGGAAACTCTTTAGGTTGTGTTGTAGCAGGGCAGTTCACTTATTAACGTATTTCCTGTTGGTTTTATAAGTCAAACACTTCTGCAAGAAACCGTTCAGTGACGCTAACAAGCTTTGTCTCAGCACACTGCAGCTCTGTGTAGTGTACACTGGAGGTGTAGCATGCTTTGGATTGTCTGGCACTGGAAAACATCTGGAGCAGCTGCCCAACAGGAGCTGGCAGGAGGAGCGAACGCCTCTTTATGAGCACCCGGGTTAATTACGCCCAGACTCCGAACACCCTGCACCGTGTTTCCTCCAGAGAACCGAGGGAGGACCTGCTTCAGCCGAGCCAGGCGTGTATGAAAGCCGGCTCTGTCTCACACTGGCCGGCTTTCCTTTGCCGGGGGACAAAAGCCACTTAAAAGTCACTGTCGGGCTGGTTTTTGAGCACTCGTGGAACTTCCTCGATGAGATCACTCTTAAGAATAGAGCAACATGAGGATTAGATGTCAGTCAGTAAAGTGAAGGCCACACTCAGATGTGGGCGGGTTTGCTGGAAAGTTGTGGGAGATATAACCAGTGAAAGAGCTGGAGAGTAGTCAGAGAACAGTGCAGAAGAAGTGGAGGGGAATAGGCTGATTACATGGTGTTTTATCTTAAAGGGTAGAGCTGACAGAAAAAGAGCAGCTCTGATTTATGTGGCATGCACACGCCCTCTTACTGAAAGATACTGAACTGCTTTAGAGTCAGACTCAAGTCAAGCTCCAACAGGCTCTAAACATTTCACTTATTCCTGATCGATGGTCTCTTCAGATGCTTGCCAAAGACTTCAAACTGTCGAGGCAGGTCTGTGGTGTCAGCAGCTAATGTGAAAAGTGTTTAATTGAATCAAAGTGTTAAGGATGTGCTCTGCCTGCAGATTCAATAGTTCCTGTTTCTCTGTGATCCAGGACGTAATCACCCAACTCCTACCTCTCCCTTCCCCTTTTTCACTTCCCTTTCCCATCATTAAAATAAGAATAGGTACCTTCCAAAACTCGATGTAAACAAACTACAAGGTGTCAGGTCAGCAGCTAAAAAGTGCAACTCCAAAATTCAGAAATTTGGAGATAACTCAGCAAAATAATGGTTCACTGTGCAACGTTTGCTCTTCATTTCTCCATTAATACACAACCATAGCAATAAGTATTTTTGCCACAAAAACAACAATAGTTTATGAAGACAGGGATACGTTGTCATAAATGCATCAAAATCAGACGCTTTTGGCAGATTTTGCTAATTTTATTAGCAAAACAAAAGATCTACAACCAGTTTGAATGTAGAAATACAAGGAAAAATAATCTTGTTATTCTCCAAAAGTCTTTTAAACTTTGTTTGAGTTAAAGTTTTTAAGATAATTTCATGGTAATGAGCGTCATTCCAAGCTGTTTTCACAGTTCTTGTTCTGCGTGATACCATTTTTAGGAGTGTACTGATAACTCTCTTCCTGTCAAAGTCTGTTATTGATTGGGACAAGCTGATGTATCATTTGAGCATTAGATACCTGAAAACGGTCAGAATCCAAATTGGATTTTACTACGAAGTACATTTACACATACAAGGCATTTGACTTGGTGTATTGGTGCAAAAAAAAATTTAACGAGGAAATAACACAACTAGCAACACCTAGAATAATACAGGATGAGAAGTAATACAAAAAGACAAAAAATGAGATTTAGAATCTAAAAACATGGAAAAACAGAAAAAAATAAAGACATGAAAGTGAAAACACAGGATGTACAAAGGTGGTGAGCGTGAAATTGAAAATGTTGACCCCTTCTGCAACTTTGTGTTCAAATCCTTGTCTTTTAATTATCTCAAAAGATGTCTAATCGCAATATCTCACTTCTGTATAGCGTGCAGGAGTAAATAAACAAGCTACATGCTGAAAATGTGTCATGACTCAGGCTGCAAATATTTTTATGTCTGCTGTAAAAACTGTCATGTTAATATGGGCTCTAATGGGGATTCTTTGGCTTTTGGGGGCAGCCTCAAGTGGACAAAAGAGGAACTACAATTTTTTTTTGCACTGCAATGGCTTCATTTTTAACACCAAAGATCGCTGAATGTCGCAGGTCTTGTGCCTTAACTTTCACTCTGGCAAGCTGATTCAGAACTCATTTGTTGGTCAAACTCTGGGTGTTATGGTCAAATGTGAAAGAAAATGTCATATTTTGTGAGGGAGAATTACACAGTCTTTGATGCGCAGTTTGTAAGACATGTTTGTGAGACATTTAAAGAGTTAGGACTTGTTTCAACAGTTCAAATCATTTTCTGCAAGTTTTACAGGCAGTACATCTCTGGCTCGAACTGTCTTCTTGTTCGATCAGTTAAAACCGGATTATGCTAACAGCAATCTCCTGCTGCCAGACTGTCGCAGCCCCCTGCTGTGCACAGCGTATCACCATAAAAAGTCAGGGATCTGCTGAAAAAGAACAAGCCAGCTAATCATAATAGTCTGTGTCTTTAAGGCTTGTTTCTATATGAATATTAACTTAAATCCTCTGTATGTGAGAACTAGTTTGTCTTTTTTATGCAGAAGATGCCAAAAGGGAAGATTGTGGCTCTTGCTCAGGGTAACTGTAACAAGAACAGACATCTGAATATGTCCAAAGTCCTTGGGGACAAAGTTGTGAAAACGTCTAAAAGTTCGATGAAGGAATGTTATCTTGTTAAATGTGCTGGAAGGAGGCTAAGTTTGGCTGCTCCGGGCTCAGCGACAGGCCTCCTCCTGACAAGAATTAGCCAGGCCTCCTGCAGCTCTGCTAACTCTCTGGGTCACTGTGGAGTTTGGCTGCAGCACAAAGTCATGGCTGGCAGCCACCTGCGCTGTCACATGACCCGCTGGCTGTGTTATGGTCAACACTCTCAGGCCTGTTCAGGTGCTCTGGAGCTCTGAGCGGGGCACGACACGGAGGCACTGCTTCAGTGGTTACAGCAGCAGATTACAGACGGTCACACAGAGCGTGACAGGAAAAACTTAGAGTCAGTTTTTTCAGACAAAATCCTTCAAATAAGGAAGAAAATTAAGAAAACACTTCATGGAAAATCTTATTTTGAGATTTAAGGGAAAATGTCCTGCAAAAGTTGCAACAGATGGAGCAACACCCACAACACAAAAACTTCAAAATCTCAAACTGAACCAAACTTTTTTTGTCTAAATGTCTCATGACACTCAAATTAATTTGTTTCCAGAAAGCTAGAATCACATGACCAAGGATTTCCCGTAGCAATATAAGCCTCTCCTTATCCATGCTGTCTTTATAGGTCTCCAAAAACTCTGACCCGTTGACTCTGCTGCTCTTGTTACACTGGTGTCAACACAGTGTCTTATTCTGAAAATCTACTGGATGTTGTTTAAAATTGTTTTGATGTCTGATTTCTTGTCTTGCTTGATCTGCTCTGTGCTAATTGAAGAAGAAATAACTATCGGTTAAAAGCAATGCTAACATAAAAGACTCATTGGAGTATGTGAGCAGTGATGGTAGCATTGTTAAAAAAGACTTTTGCATTTCTGTACATCTCTGTATGTAAAGGGAGTATAAATGGGCTTTTAGAGGGAGTATCAAAACACATTGACGAACATGGATCTAGTGGGAGCTAGTTGTTGAGTTGAGTCAGCATTTTTTTCTTCTTTCACAGTAAAATGAACATTTTTGTTAATGGAATCTGATGGTTTCAACCCAGCAACAAGGTTAATGGTTTAAAAAAAGGATCATCCCTCAACAAAAACTTCACAGCTGAATAAATATATAGTGAGCTGTGTTCAGTGAGCACCATGTGATCGTGTTTGCACACTCTCTGTCTGAACATTATGTGCTGTGAATCTGTGTTAGCTGTTAACATGTCTGCTCAGAGTCCCAGACACAAATTTTTACTCATTCACACAGAAAATGATCATCATTACCCCGGTTTAAACACAGTTTCTGCACAACAAGTCGTGAAACACAGTGAAGTGAAAGTAAGAGCAGCTCTGTCTGTCTGCCGGAGGAACTGGAGGGTCGTAAATTTTGAGAGCCATCCCTCCCTCCTTCCCTCCGCTCTGCCTCCTCTCTCTGGTCTCAGCCTCCCAGCACTGAGGCGGGCTGTAAAAACAACAGGGGTCAAGAGCGGGAGGAATCTGCTCCGCATCAGTTTCAGGGAAAGTTGCCAGTCAGCATCATTAAGGCAATATTTTTCCCATAGCAACTGCTGAATGCAGAGCTCGACAAGCAAACGACACAAAGTCAGCCAACCTTGATACCGAAATTAGACCATAAAGGAGAAAAGGATTAAACTACAGTGTTAAGCTGCATTTAAACATCAGCTCAGTTTTCAGCTCTCATCTGATAAAAGCTTCTTCAGGAAACCCAAGACAATTAAAAAAAACATCGTAAGGCATAAAAACTTCACGACAGAGGAGTTCACTGATCCAGAAATAGTAGAAGAGGAGGAAAAGTTTTATGCAAACTGGTGAAAGCATTGAAATTTTTAGTCACTCATCTGCACGCTCAACACAAAGCTTAAATTGTTTGGCTTAGCTTTAGCTTAATTTACATGCTATTGCGAAGCTAAGATGAATTTCATCTCGTAATTCTTGGGAAACCTGACGAAGCTGGACAGAAAGACTCACTAATTACAATAAAATCAGTTCCTTTTTCAGGTTCATGATGCTAAAGCAAGTCAGATTGAGAAACTTACTACTTAAAGTGAAACCGAGACTTGCAAGAAATAGATGAAGTGGCACCTCTAAGGTGGACGTGATGGACAGAAATGAAGGTGCTTTTTGCAGACATAACCAAGACATGGGGAAATAAGTCTCAGCTGAGTCATTTAACACCAACATCAACAACACAGGAAGTACAAAAGAGTTCACTAAGTCATGAATAGATTAATTTATCGCTCTCAGACCATAATTGATGATAGGTTACTATTTGGCGTTAGGATTACTTTTAGACTGTGATTTTAAATGACGTGATATTTTGCACAGTTTTCAAAACCTACAGTCACACATTGTTTAGTATTTGTTGTTCTTTCCTTCATGTCCTTGAAAACAAAGGTCAAATTCACTTGAAAAACAGAGAAAACTAGGGATGAAGTAGGACATCTGAGTATTTGAATAGTCATCGAGCAATAAATATCAGATAGTTCATGCAACAATTATCTAATCTTAAAATGTCACAGTTTTTACAGGCAGTGGTTGTAATGAGACAAAAACATCAGAAAGTGGAGGTTATTGGAAAGACAGTGGTTGGGAGTTCTTGGGAGCCAAAACAAATGCTGAAGTGCCCTCAAAGGTTGGGAATCACATAAATCTGCCCCTTTAGCTGATTAAAACATTGTACACTGCTCTTCTGGGAGCCTGAGTACACCAAAGTGCACTCTCAGGAGCCAAACTCTTGTTTAAGTGCCCTCCTTGGTGCCAAACTTGAACTAAAATGCCTTCTTGGGAGCCAAAACACGCGCTAAAGTGACCTCCTAGTTGTCAAACCACATTTATCTGCCCTTTTGGTTGGTATAAACATGATAAACTGCCCTCCTGGTAACCTAACTCTGGTGAAAGTGCCATCCTTGGTGCCAAACTTATACTTAAGTACCTTTTTGGGAGCCAAGACACACCTTCAAGTGCCCAGCATGAGCCCAAACATGTGCTAAAGTGACCCCTTGAGAGCCAAAATACACACTGTATGTGCTTTTTACCTTTCACCTCTGCCCTTCAATGTGTCTGTGCACGCCACTGCTAAAAGGTGGTTGATTTTTGCAAGTAAATTACATAAAAAAACATACCTGAACCTTCAAGAAAGTATCTGTGCTAGTTCCTGGTCTGACTTTTGCAGTGCAACATAGAGGTAATGTGGGATGAATTTCCACAAAATATGAACAAAAAATGGTATTGAGAGCAAACATTGCAAGGTAAAACAAGTATTACATCGACAATGTCCATTTGGATATCTTAAAGTTTGCACAGTCATTGAATGTATGTTCAGAATAATCTGCCAACAGTTAGCAGTGACTGTCGCATAGTATTTTTACTTTAAGTAGTAACCATCCCTGACATGAGTGGCAGTCTACTGAGGATGCAACTGGCAATGACAGAAGAGACGGAGAGACTGTCGGCTTAAAAAGATGCCTGACTGAGAGAGCTCCTTTGTCAGGTGAATGAGAAAAAGATGACCGTTGAATGTGAGACAAGTGCAGCTCGCCTGAAGAAGCTCACACTCACAGCATGAGGGTGTGAATGGTTCTGGTGACTGACATGACTAAGACGTGATGTCTTGTGACCACAAAGAGGTGTAGACTGTTTTGTTTTACACCAATACATGAGTTTCACAAATAGTTACCAGTCAGAAAAATTGACTTTGAATGAAAAGTTTGCAAAATAATTCAAATCTGTGTGCACAAAACCGAGTAAACAACAATGAAGTCCTCAGTCAACAAACTGATTCACTAAAAAGTGTAAACCTCCTCTACCTCGCTGTACTGGCAGCCTTCACATTAAGTTTTCCTCTCTGCACGTCTCCCTCCCTCCCTCCGCCTCCATTAATCAACCTCAGTTAGGAAAATATTTCCTGCCTCTCTGCCAGCTCCATATTAGTACAATCCTTTCCCTGGAACAAGCCAGCTCATGACAGCGAGCCCTGCCATATCTGAAGTCAAAGGCAGAGAGGAAAGGCTGCTGGCAGAGCGTCCGACACAGGAAGGCGGTTTTCAACACGATGGCCGCCTTCTGAAATCTGCAGCTCAGGGAAGCAGAGGGCCTCTCGTGTCCTGATGAAACCCCAGAAACCGGCAGAGAAACTGTAAGAATAACACACTTCAGTGTTTCCACAAGAGTTGAACAAAAGAGGAGAAACTATTTCTCTTTAGAGTCAAATCCTCGACTTAAAAACCGTAACGCCTCCCACAGTTCAGTCCACAGGGAGAGTGAATACAGTCTGGATGATTTTGGGGGGAAATGGGCCTCAGAGGAGCTAAAAGAGGAGAAAGTGTCTCTGCTTCACTCCCTCAGGCTCACAGGGGTTCAGAAAGTGCTGGTGGAGGGTTTTTCTAAGCAACGCTGCTAACACCTTCCTCTTTCTCAGACTGCCAGATGATTTCCTGATGTGTGATGGATTAAAGCGGCGCGCTTCACCAGACGAGTTCAACAAGAGCACATCTGAATTAAAAATGGCAACTCAGAGGGAGAGAGTGACGTCTGAGATCTGGCTTGCCTTTAGATGCATCAGTGAGACATTCTCCTTTGTTTAAGCACAAGAAAACACTTTTCTCATCATGCAACGCCTTATAGCACGTTACATTCACGCTGTTCGATAGTCATAGCACTTGAACACAAACTGACACACACACTTCTGCAGGAAGACGCTGCTTTTATGCGACCACGACACCACAAATGTCTGCAAACACCAACATATTCACAACTACTGACAAGTTACGTGTTGGCCTGCTGCAGATAAACACAAGGAAACTTATAGAGCGTGCAGTAAAACACAGGAGCTCCAATAAAAGCACCAACCAAAACTTCCATGCAGGAAGGGACAGGGTGTTTAAATGCATGTGGTGCTCCAGACGTGTGTTACATCCTAAAATAAAAATGTGGAGAAGCAGAATTGAGAGGAGAAAGATGAAGCTCTCAGCACGCAGGAGGCACCCAGCTGATGTCTAACGTCTGCACGCTGCCTCGCTGTGACTCCGAGCATCTGGTGAGCAGAGAAACTCAAACATAAATTCCATCTCAGCTCTCGCGTGGGAGGACGTCAACGTGATGCAAAGTCTGAGGGGGATGATGTCAGAGAGCTGAACATCCACGGTGAGGAGATGATGAGGAGACACACGGATGAGGGGGAAAACTGAGGGGCTGAAAATGATTTCTGAGTTTGTTTTCGGTTTCATCTGACTTTTATCGAGCCCTGGTGTGAAACATCTGCGTGTTTTATGGGAATCAATCTGTATGAAGACAAACTGCACGGTTGTTAATTTTGTGACCTATCAGCAGCTGATATTCCCACAAATCTCAGATTTAATGGACTAATCTGAATACTTTATTAGAAATTGGGCTTGTTCTATGAAAAGAGGACACAGGGAGGTCATAAACAGCTGAGATGGCAGCTCCTGAGGTTGGTACAAATCATGTCAGCTATTTTTAATACCGGGAACTTCCTCTTGAGCTGTGTGTTCTTCTCACATCAGGTCAGACTTCATAGTGACGCACAACTGCACAGTTTTCATCATTTCAGCTTCCTTCCAAGACCAAATAATATCATGAGGGTATTTATTAAGAACCAGGGACAGCAGGAACACAAATACTGAGCAGACACACAGTGACTCACAGGGCTTCTCCTCCTCCTGCATTTTGCCTTTTTTGTAGGCTTCAATAATCTTTCTCCAGGGATGTGACTCAATGAAAAGCAATGGTTTACTTTGGCATTAAACTACAACTGTTTCAAGTTTTATAGCAGCTCATGAAATCATATGGTCTGGGCAGGAAGATGCAAGATAAACAATAAAATGGGCGATGATAAGGTTGAAACTTAGAACTCAAAAACAAACAGAGAGCCCGTTTTGAGGGAAGACAAAGGTGAACAAAGCACAGATCTGGAAGCTGCTGCCTTTAACCCCGAAAGTGTTAAATAAAGCATCTTATGTGATATTAACACTCTGCCTGACCCTTCTAACTGCAGGTGAGATCTTTGTGTGAGTTGTTGCATTTAATGTGGTGTAATATATATATGGGAACTCATTTAGATCTATTAATAGTATGGCTGAAATATATCACATAACCTTGCAATATGAAGATTATGCATAACGGGTTAGTATGTAGCAATGTGTTGTGCAGCCCTAAACCAGACTTTCTTGATGTTGATGTTGAGCTTCTTTGCCCTTTCCTGTTATGTTTTTATGTAGAGTTTATGTGACTGAAGCTCATCGAAGAGTCCACTTAGATCCAAAATACAAAACAAACATCCAACATCTTTTCATACATAACAAACAGACGGAGGCAAAGGTAGACCAGCAACTCTGATGTTCATTGAGGTGGAAGCGCTGCATAAAACCCCCTCACAGCTGAATCCATCCTGCTGTCAGAGAGACAGAAACAACCCAACCTCTCATGTCCTCTCTCTCTGTAACACAGGAAGGACAGGAGTCTGGGGACCTGCCAACTACTAAGGGGAGTACACTGAAAGGGTCAAAGGTCATTGTTGACCTCCCTGTGCCTCCTTCCTGTAAAGCTCCCTGAAGACCACACCCTCCCTGCACAGAGAAATCTCTCCACAGAGCAGTGAGCGTCCAGGAGGATCCTAATCAAACCACCTCAACTGGCCCTCACTTCAATCACCCTCCAGATGTTTTCCAACTCTCCAAGCAAGAGATTTATTTTCACTTGAGCTGTAAAGTCTGATGTGCAACCTTATTTTAATACATGCTGTTAGCCTCCACACTGTGATTTGAGGTACTTCATTAACAATCAGAACTTTCTTGCAGCTCTGTTTTTCTCTCACAGACTCTAAACACCTGCAGAGCTGTATTTTGATCTCTAAGAGCTGAGAGTTCCCAAAGATATCAAATATGTCACGCTAAATTAGAAGTTAATGTGCATTAAATCGGAGATAAAGATGCTTAATTGTCCGTTTCCGTGCAGACCACACACACATTAAACACTGTGTTCCTGTAACGTCCTCTCCCTCGGCCCACAGAGCAGAGGAAGCAGCCGTGATGGAGTGTGACAGTCTCTCAGGTGCAGCAGCATCCGTCCAACCAGGCGCTCAAATAGGCTGTTACTGCAAAACCGCCGACTCAGCATCGTCGTCCCATTACACTTATCTACGGCCTCGGCTGCTGCTTCAGCACACGACGGAGAGTGTGAGAGAGAATATGCTAACAGAGGCACACATATCTGTACAGAGTTTGTGCACAGATACACACATACGCACGCACACTCTTTGCGTGCTGACGGAGCAGTGAGTCGGCCAAGAAGTGCAGATTGACAAAGAATAGCCGCCATTGTTACAACTCCTCAGATATTTACTTGGCCTCATGCATATACATGTCTGTGTGTGTTTCTGTGTGTGAAGTCAGTCGCTCTTTCCTCAGTCCAGTTCATTCCACTCAGAGCGACTCGTCTGTGCAAAATGCTGCAGAGCGCCTGACACTGGGCAGTTGCTGTGACAACCACAAAAGCCTGGAGACCAACAAACAAACAGCTTGGCAGCAGCGAGGCTCTTAAAGAAACCACGTCCACGTCTCCCCGGGGGCTAACAACAGGCTGCTGGGATCCAACCAGTCAGCGTGCACACATGCACAGACGCAAGCAGCATGTTCACAACCACACGAACGTGTGTGAGGTTCTCTGCGGGTCACAAGAAGTGAGATCTGGACACTTTCCAGGGGGGGTTAGAGGGGGAAAACGAGTGTGTGTTAAGTTACAGCCGTTGTTGTCTGTTTTGCTGATGGTGTCTTAAACATTTTGGGTGACAAATTGAAACATTTTTGTTCCCTGTTAGTCATTTAGAAGCAAAAATACCTCAAAAATAAAGACAAACACTGCAAAACATGAATTCAAGTATTTATTATTCATGTCTTACTTCTAGTATAAAAATACTTTTTAGACTTAAGACCACATTTACCTTTCCATTTCAAAAACATGTCTGAAGATATTTAAAGACAAAATGATGTCTGAATTTCTTGTAAGGAGTGAAAAAAATCTGCCAATAGGGTAAGAAAAATTTGCTTGAGTTTCTTGAAATTATTCTTGAATTATGTCTGAATGCAAGAAACATTTTTTCTTCCCCCATTGGTCGATATTTTCCCCTTGTAACAAGCAATGAAGACCACATTTTTGTCTTTGAATAATTTGAAATAAAACATTTTTCTGGATGGCTAAATGTGGCTCATATTGATTCTAAAAAGACATTTTCTCCTAAAACTAAGACATAAACACTTGCTTAGATTTCAGGTTTTTTCAGTGATGATGGAAAAGTACTTTTCCTACCACTGAAAACAAAACACTTAAAGCTATTCAATCAAAGAAACATTTTATGCAGCTGAAATCTGTAACATGTCCAAGTTTTTCATGCTGTCATAGCTGGACACTATTTTTGAGATCTCAAACCAAATATGGCTGCGTCCTATTAAAACTCGCAGCGAGCACGAGACGATAAAAGATAAGACGATGCAGCATTTCTGGTGATCTCACAGGAGCACACAAATTGGATGCAAATCTTCATGTAGAATCTATTCAAATACAGCAGCAGGCATCAAAGAGGACATGCTGAGCGACAAGTTGCTGGAAAAGCCCAGCGTGAACATGAACAGCTCTGCTTCAGTGGTTCAATGCAGGAGCGCAGGGACGTTTGTTCTCTCTGTACTGTAAGTGTCTGAAAGCGGAGCTACAGCTCGACTTTATGGTGCTGAAGGAAACGTGAGAAGAGTGAGCACACAGCTGCAGGGTTTAACAGCTCACTGCCTGCAGAAACTTTAATTTTTACATTAAAAGCTTTGAAACTCCAGGAGACAGCGCTCCCAAATTGGCTGTTAAGTCTTACACTTAGGCATTCTGACTGAGCTACAAAAAGGTCTTCAAAGTCTGACTTTTCTGTGAAAACTTAGCCTAAGAAAAACTGATATTTTAAATCCACAATAAGGCTACACAACATAAATTTCTCAGTCATCTCACCTGCTGTTATCAGGGTCAGGCAGAATGAGGTGCAGCGTTAGTGATCGAGCAGCTGAGAGAAAAGGAGCAGTGAATATGATTGGAGCATAGCAGGGATTTGAACCATATGACAGTTTTCTTATAGTTAATATCATATAAGGTGCTTTATTCAACACTTTCAGGGTTAAAGGCTGCAGCTTCCAGATCTGTGCTTTGTTCAGATTTGTCTTAAGTCAGAACAAGCTCTTGGTTTGTTTTTGAGCTTTAAGTTTGGATCTTCTAATCACCAACTTTATTGTTAATTTCATGTCCTCCTCCCCACACAATATGTTTTCATGAGGTGCCATAAAACTTGAAACAGTTTAATGTTCAGATAAACCGTTGCTTAAAGTTTGCTTTGCTTCCTGAAGGAATCGCCCTATTTCTCTTTCCAGGGCCAAACATCTTTACAAAATGCATTGTGTTTGTTCTAGAAATGTTCCTAAACATTGCTTTTCCTTGGTTCACATCTCTGGAAAAGATGATTCAAGCCTACAAAAAAGGCAAAACAGGGGGAGGACAAACTCTGTGAGAACAATGAGCGTCTGCTCAGCCTGTGTGGTTGCAAAGGGAAACTTAAATGATGGAGCTGGTTGTCACTTACAGGAAATATTAAAGATCAATATCAATAACTAACAGATACCAACATGATTAAGACTCTTAGCAAACGCAAATAGAGTTCATAAGCGAAGAGAGAGACAAGTAATTGGGTGAGAGTCTGTCATCATCATTTCAGGGAGTCAGGGAAACTTAAGCTGAAAAGAGTGAAGCAGTAAACTCTCAAAAAAGATCAACCAATATTGTGCCTAATCCACAAACAGCTGTTTCACTTCTCTCTAAAGCTACCAGACTCCATTGGATTAAGTGCTAGTTTCATCAAGCAGTGGCCCAGGTGTGGCTGCTCTTCATCAGTGAGATTTTTTAGGATATTGAGTGATACAGAAAACTTGTGGCTGATCTGAACAAGCAGTTTGAAGCATCAAAGTCAGAAAATGACACAAACAAGTGAGCCGATTCAAGCAGAGGGAGACTAGAAACTCTGGAGCAGTTCGAAGTAAATTTGTATGTTTTATCAATGGAGTTTTGTGGAGGAACACCACAAAAAGGAGGAAAAGACACTCCACCCCATCTTTAAAATACCTTCAAACTTGATAGGTGTGACTCCTAAAGTTATGTATTTAAAGTTCTGCTCCGGCAAAGCATCAACAGGAACGAAGTTGTTAATTCAGCGACTCAGCAGAGCTTTAATCCCTGAGTCATGCTCACTAACAACAGTCAGATGCCAATCTAAATACAGGGATGGGAAGAACAGAGTCCAAACACAGGAGTCATGAGTCAGCTGGAGCGCCGTGCTGCAGCAGTCGTGTGATGGGAAGCGTGCGGGCCGGCCGCGGGGCAGTTTTGTGCCGGAGCAGCGCTTTTCTTTCTTGCTGACGGTCACCTGACTGAGAGAAATGCTGAGCAGGGAGGAGCCACGCTGCACTCAGACAAAAGACGCTTTCAACACATCTGCTCATCAACTGTACTGTACGTGTCCTGTCAGAGGCATTGTACCTATTGTATGAGAGAGTTTTTCTGCTGTCAGTAGAGCAGACAACTATTTCTATAGAGCGCAGAAACAAACAAGCATCTGTATCAGATGCCTGTATCAGGGGCCTCATATTGTCTGAATTAAATCCCTGAGAGAGGACACTTTGTGAGTGACAACACACGATATGTCAAACTGCAGGCAGACAGAGAAACCATCACACTGCTCCGATGACCATTTCACATCAGCACTTCAGTTTTTCTAAACCATCCAAAAGCAAATTAATACCTCACTGAAGCATGTTTCCCAGCTTCCCTGTATAGGAAAGCAAAACTACACTTGAACTGAGAGCATGTGTGTGTATTCTGTGAACAAAACACACACACATGCAGCTTCCTGATCATCACTACCACATGTGAGGTGAACAGAGAAGCAGCCAGGTTTTCAGTTCAGTAAATAAACCGACCTGAAAGCTGCGCTCAGGAGACAAATACCTGAAACAAACAGCTCAGGTGAAGTGAAACTCACATCACATGATGCTGTCCTGCTCTGTCGGGCTGAACGATGTGCAAAAATAATCTAACTGCAATAATTTTACCCCATATTGTAATTTCAATTCAATAGGTTCCTACGTGCTGTTAAAAAAACGCAAGCAATTAATCACACTTAATCAAAAAAAGCACCATATTAGATAAACACAACTAGGGATAAATAACATAAAAAGGGGATCTTCTGATACATATGGCATATTTGATATCAATTGCTATATTGAATGGGATGATCCTTTTCTTTCATTCTCATTTTGAAGATGAAAACATGAGGGAGAAAAATTAGGATATCTTTAGCAGGTTCAATGTTTTTGCCACTCATTTCAGAATGTGAAATCCATATATTATATGGACTCATTATGCATGGAGTAAATCATTTCAAGTAACTGTTTTTGCTATTACTTACGACCCATTTAGTCACTTTGCACCCATATTTTTGTGACTTCCTGACTATTTTCAACACTTTTCAACACTTTAGCTGTATTTTGACCATTTTTGCTACCTTGAACATAGACTGTTTTACTTGCAAAGGTATTTTTCAACTGTTTGACTCTTTAGTTGAGTAACACTGGTCTAGAGCATAAACCATATACTGCAAACAAAATTTATCTTGTCTTATGACACATTTAAGGTTGAAGAAATATTGCACTGTCTGCGATTACACTATTGAAGCAGGTCATGTTGACATGTAATCTAATTTGCGATTGATTTCCATTTTTGGGTCCGGGTCGCAAATTTCTTGACTATTTTATTGGATTTTCTCTGGTGAAAATCTAATTTGAGACTCAACTAAATATCATTTTTGTCATCAGCATGTGGGATCTTCTTGTTTTTTCATCAGGCGATGAAAACTTTTTCAAAAAACATTGTTCCTCCTTTGGCCTTTATGGGCTAGGTTCTAAGAGTCGTAGGGTTTGAAATTTTAGGCCAAAAAGGGGGATAAATCAGAAAAGAAAGAGCAGGATCACACCCTCAAAGCTACTTTTTCTGCTGCTCAATCAGCTGCTGGGACAGCCTCTGCTGTTGTTTCATCCATCCTCCCTCCCTCTCTGTCCGTCTGTGTGGCTCCAACACCTGCCGCCACTTCAAACAGCTCAGACCTCTCCGCTGCCCCGCCGCTCCACTAAGAGCTCTCCACGCTCGCAGACAAGCATCAGCCAGCTCTCCCGTCTCGTGCTGGGTTACGGGGGCGTGTCTGCGGAGGGGGAGGTGTCCGTTACAACTTGTAATGAGATCAGCCGTGAGCACTTCACAGTGGCTGCTGTTGTTTACTCTAACAAACGGAGTGACGTCGGGAGCGTGCACACTAATCCTGGGAAACAAAGAGGGAGAAAGAAAGAGAAGTGCAGGAGGAAGAAATGTCGGTCAGCGCTCGTAGTTGCTGCAGAGTTTATGCTGACGTGATGGCAAACAGCACAGAGTCATCGGCATATTAAGCAACATGGCTGCAGGGAGTCTCTGTAACTGACCGCGAGCGCCGGTGAATGTGACGATCAATAGCAGCCACTGATTGAAATTCAGACATTCAATATTTGTCCCACTTTAGAAAAGTGGGGGAGTGCAGCTGAACTAATAGCCTCCGGCATCAGAGTTCATCTGAACACTCTCTCCAGGAACTCACTAACACACATTGATTGATCAATTTCCGGCGGGGACTGGGGAACAAAACAGTTCAGGGTAAAACTGTGGCACTTCACTTCATGATATGTGAACTATTTTCCCCATGTGAAGGAGGAATAACTTCCTAACGTCTGATACTAAAACAGACACTTTGGTATCACTTGATTTAGATGCTCATCCGAAATGAATGATGTTTTGGCAAAGTTCTTACTCGTGTTGAATGGATGGATCAGCTCTTTGTCAACAATGTATGATCTAGCTTTCTGAGTCTGTACCACACCAATACCAGGATCGGATCAATGGATCGAAAGTATGAGGAGGCTGACCGCTCTGAAATTCTTCATGATAAACTCAAGAAAGTACAGGTCTGTTGCACACTCATGCTGTTAGACACTCGATTCTAACTGAAGATGGGCACATTTTATCAACTATGCGGTAACCTTTACTTTTTGGCATCAGAATTATTTTTGATATTATTAGCATGGTTAGCCAGAATTCTGACTCATGTCTTGCACCCGAGCTTTTATGCAACCATTCATCCCTGTGGCTCTCTTAATGTCTACGCCCATACTGCGCCCATGTCTACTACCTGTATGTAAACAAACACAGACATCATCTTGTAGTGCAGCGTGGTTTGTTCGATGTTGATTGAGTAAATGGAGATAAATCTGTGCTTGCTCTAGTAACCTCAGCTCATCTCTGCAAAAAATTTCCCAAACTCTCACAACAACAATTCTATGTTGCTATAATCAAAATCAACTATTACGTATTTTGATAATTTAATCTCTTCCTGTTGACACTGCAGCAAAAAGCTTCAAAAGCTTTCTGAATTAGAAAAAAAATTGATTAAACAATCTTTGACAAGGCACAGAGGCAGAAAATTACATATTCAGATCAATATTATTGTTTTCTAACCAGGCTGCAAACTTTTATTGAATGGGTGTGTATGTGGTTACTGGTGCTTCTGAAGCCAGCCCCCAGGTGGACACACAAGGAACTGCAGTTTTTAAACACTTCAGCATTGCTTTCATTCTATGTCGCTGCTTGATATATATATAATTGCACATCACCTAAGCTTTTTCAGCTTTTCACATGGCAAAACAACAACAACAACAACAGTTTGTGGCTTTTAGTGTTCCCGTTGGACACTTTTTTTGTCCCTCTAAAGTCAAGGTGAAATCCAGTATGTAAGAAATTGTTCATGAAAGAGGCAAAATAAAACTTCGACAACATTTAGTAAACATACAGCAATGCCACATATCTAAGTCAAAGAGCATGGAAACAGAAATAAAGTCCAATATTTCAGAAAAATAAAGGTGCTAATTTTTCCATTGTTGTCTTTCTCCTCTCTTCTCAAGCATCTATCTGGCAAAAAAACGACCACAGTCTTTCTCATTGCTAATGACAGGAAAACTATGTTGC
This sequence comes from Thalassoma bifasciatum, assembly GCA_008086565.1. Taxonomy (NCBI): domain Eukaryota; kingdom Metazoa; phylum Chordata; class Actinopteri; order Labriformes; family Labridae; genus Thalassoma; species Thalassoma bifasciatum. Next base: position 5,590 of record RPOG01003969.1, on the reverse strand, counting down.
TAGGGAAAAACACCATGAAGCAACTTAATAGTAAAGAGTCATCTGATATCTCATCCTCCGTCCAGCCCACCGATGATAAATTATTGACTCCAGGTTGACAAAGTGACAAAAGACGGCCACCTGAACACGCTCCCTTTGTACCAAGACCTGAAAGCTCCTCTGTCCAAGCCTCCCCCATGTCCCTCCCTCTTTTCTTTCTCCCCCCTGAGCTCCACCCACTCCCCTCCTGAATGGAAAGGTGTGCCTGCTTTTTACCGCAGTATCTGTTTACTCAAAGCTGCTTTCACTTACATGAGACGCACTGCAGCTGCTCCTGTGAGGCAGCTTACGGCTAATACACTCACATGTTCGTAGACTGTGTGAGTAAAGTACAGTACAGCTCGACCTCCTCTCGGCTTCAAAGAGAGGCTTCATGCACTCGAGTATGCATGTGGTTTGATTAATAGCATTAGCGGAGGAAAGACCCGGCTACATCCTCTCCATGTGGTGCAGGAAAATTCCTCGCAAACATGCAGACGGGTCGCCTGTAAAACCCCCTCTGGGTTGTACGCTATTGGAGACATGTGACCGTGAGTGTGTAGTGGTTCCAGACGGGCTCGAGCATTGAGCAGGTTTTTACTCCACACTCTTTGCTCCACAGGAAATGCACCTTGACCCCAAATCCCATGGTGGATGTGGAATCTAAAAAGCTCTCTGGCCAGGGTCTTAAAACTGCCACCAAGCTGGAGTCTGTGCAGGATTTCTGTCATGCAAAGTTCTACAAACCTCTTTTGGAGTTGTTAAAATTTAACGCATAATCGCCCTTGAATGTCTTTTAACGACCTCGAACCAAACGTTTCTAAATTTGGAGCACCAGCCTGAGAAAATAAGCGATGGAGAATTTGCATCAGGGCCTTGGCATTTGGGAGCTGTGCAGATAAGAGCCCGGTAATTGCTCACATTTGACTTTTCAAACAGTGAATTGTAAAAAACCCAGACGCAGTGTGCCGCTTGATGAAGAAGAATTAGCTTTCGCCTTCCTCAAACAAATAAAGGAGGAACTGTTCAGGGCTGAGGGATGCAATCTAAGCATGAAAATGTTTTCCAGACCATGAAAGGATGCAGAGTCCAGCCTCCTCTCACTTCAGACGGAGCTGCTTTCTCAATCACTGGCACTGAAACAGGTATTTCTACAAAAATGTGCTGCATTCAAAACAAGAAGAATACATTCAAGGAGAGAAAAATAAGAAGTCGTATCATATATTTGTTTAGCATTTGAGAAGACGCAACAATAGTTTCCAGGCAGAAAACTTTGACTGAAACCTTAATTTTGTTGGCTGATTATCGTCAGGATTGTTTGAAACTTCTAAACAGGATTAAAGTCTAAGACCATGCTACTCTGTGAGGTGGATCCAGAGAGAACAGAGCACTGGCAGACAATCTCCCTCTCTGAATGGAGGATCAGGTTATGTAAGAGCCATTCGACACAGGTCAGGATCTTCTGACACACTACACATCAAACCCCGAGCTTCAGGCTGGAAAGAGCAGACGCTTTCTTCTTCACTGAAAGCTTCTCGTTAGCGGCAGATAACTAGATGTTTCGCCTAATTATGAAGCGTGTTCGGTCAAAGCGTGACCGTGTTCGCGCTGGATTGGCTTACAGCAGACAGACGGAGAAAGATGGAGGAAGGAGAAACAGGAGTCTGTTGGGAGCGGGTTCAAAACGTAACTGGAGTAAAAGTAAAAGAAGATCACCAGGAGATTGATACTGATGATTGAGGCTGCACGGGAAATCGCAACATCATCATCATCACATTGGAAAAGAAATGTTGTTTTTATGTCAACAAACTTGGTTTCTTACTCAGCATGTACACATTTTGCGTGTTGATTCAATAAATGCAAACTTCTTCCACTCTAGTTTAGTGTTCTGGTAGACGTGTGTTTGCGATACAACACCCCCTGCAGCCTTTTTTCTTCGTGTCACGTTTGAGCGGAAACTATAACCCAACCTCAAACCCCGATTCACGATCCAATTCAATTTGACTCCATATAGATTCATTGAGGAGCATTTGAGTTATATTACAATACTTATTATATTTTTGCCTGGGTTTGAACTAAAAAAAAAATCAGTGCCTGCCCTGAAATAAATTTTTTCTTTTGTTCACAATTTCACAGAAAATTTTCACATTTAAAAAAAAAACAGCAGCATATTTTTCCTGGTGCTTGTCATTTCATTTCTTCCTCAAAGAATTAGTTCTTGTGTCTGACTGATTTAACTGGAAACATATCAGTATTGAAATTTTTAGAATTTATTGTATGACAGCATGATACATAATGCAGAGTTTACCTCTGAAATTAATGTCCTATCCTATTCAGACCAATATCCCTTCTCAATAAATATTCCACAAACAGGGCAGACTGGGTAAACAAATCAAACGCACCTTTATCTACACTGTGTGTGTTTATGAAGCAGCTGACAGTGCTCTGTGAATCAGTCTGAAGACAATCAGTGAAGTCACATCTCCTTGGATAACTTGAAACAAACAACCATCCATTAAAAAACACCAGAACTTTACACGACGAGTCTAACAGTTTAGCACGAGGACTTTTGCATTGATCGACAATTAGTTTGTTTTTTTCTAAACTCCTGTGCTCTGATACACACAGGGGAAAGTGTGTGAGGGTAAGCACTGATGTTTATTTGTCACCCACCATCAACTTTTTTGAATGGGTGTGTATGTAGTTTCCAGTGTTTCTGCAGCCAGCCCCAAGTGGATGCTTGAGGAACTGCAGTTTTAACACTTGCTGCTTTAAACAGCTTTCTTACTCAGTGTGGTTTGAACTCTCTTTGCGTTAAAATTAACACAGTTTGACTCCCAGACAAACTGAATGTCTTCCAGTGCATGTAATGACTGATTTTAAGTAATATTTTGACATAAAACCTCTTAAATCCACGTCTTAAAAGCTCATTGTGTTTACTTGACCAGCTCCAAAGAACCATTGCTTGGTTGTTTGTAAATTAACATGAATATTTTGGTACAGTCTGCCTTGGGACTCTCCTCTGAGCGCTGCCATAAAACTTCCTGCTATGGGACAAGTTCACGGCTGGATGCTCCTCGCCCCCTGCGCCTCCATGTCGGCCCATGACCTCATCAATCAGAGCAAACTAGACCACGCTCCGACAGTGTGACCGGAGCCAGATGATGAGTTTGTCGGGGAAGCTCCTGTTGGGATTTATAGTCTGGCTGTGTTAAGCATGGCAGCCGGCAGAGAGGAGCGAACTTAAACCTTTCTTTTATTATATTTTCATCCCTTTGTTTCTCATGAATCCTGAAACACCACGACAGATGAGTAAGTAGCTGATGAACAGCTGCTGGGATGACAGTGAGAGTTTGTTTCCCTGAAGCGTGTTTGAGTCAGACGGAGACAAAGAGCTGCTTCACTTCCTCACCTTTCTTTACAGGAATGACTCGTTCTTTTTCCAAGAGTCAGATGAGAAGTTTGATTCTTCTCTCACATCTGACAGTTACTAATGAAGCAAGAGCCAGAAGCAAATTTTAGTGACATTACAGCAAAGATTTCTCTCCCTGTTTGGTGATTAAATAAAACTGAGAGCAGCTGAGAAAACTTTTAGACTGAAAACTGAAGGTTTAGACATTCAGCCAGTCAGATTAAAGTGGCTAACTCTTGTTTTGGGGGGTTAAATTCAGTGAATAACCAAGTTTTAGGGTGAGCTTCTCTTTTAAAATCATCAACCAAATTTGATTCTAGTGACTGAAAGTATTTCCAGTGACATGCGACATGTGAGTTTAATCAGAGGCTCAGTGACAAGTCGCAAGAGAAAAACATCACATGATACAAACAGAAGAGATTCAGGAAAATCAAACTTATCCAGGGAGATGACAGAAAGAAAAGAGAAAGAGGGAAGGAAAGAGAGAGTGAGACTGGAATAGAAATAAGAGAAAGAGGAGAAATAAGGGACAAAGAGTGAGCAAAGCGGAAAAAAGAATAAAGAAGGAGAGGAGGAAAATATAGAGGTGGGGAGCGAGGGAAAAAGAAGAGAGATGAAGAGAGAGGATAGGAAATAAAACAAAAACAAAGAAATACAGTACAATACAGAAAGAAAGAAAGAAATTTCATAAAAAAATGACCAGATGACTGACAAAGATGGAAAAAGGACAAGGAAAGACAGAAATAACCTAGAGGAAAGAAAGGAGGAGCAAAAGAGAAAAGGATAGGGGGAGAGAAGGAGCAAAAAAAGAAATAAAGAGGGAAAGAAAGTAAGTAAGAAAGAAGAAACAAGATCAGATTATTTGAAAGAAAGCATAAGAAGAAAGAAGAATTAGAAACGGGAAAAGAATGAATGACAGAAAGAAGGGAAAGAGGAAAAGAAAGAACGAGAATTAGAGCAAGAGAAGATAAGAAAGAAAGCATAATGAAAGACAAGTTGAAAACGAGAAAAATAATGATTGAGAGAGGGATAAGAAAGACGAATGAATGAATGAATGAATGAAAAATAATTCAAAGAAGCTAGAATTGAAAAAAGGATAAGAGAAGACCGATTGATAGAAATAAGGAGGGAGAGAGAGAAAAAGGTAATAGATGTAAAGAACGGGAGAGAAAGATGGAGCAATGGAGAGAGAGGAATTCAGTCTTTCGTCATCCCTCGCTTTGTCACCCTGGCTGCTCTCTGACTCTTCCTCTTTTGTTCCCTGAGCTCTGACTAAACCAGGTGCATCATGGGAACTAAGGAATCTGATGACAGGTGGCGTTCTGTCAGGTGTTCAGAGCTGATATTACAGTCCAGCAAACACACACAGTCACGGTTTTAAACACACGTCCTCTTTAACGCTCGTACTCACACGTCACAGTCGCGTTGAGTCAGTTTCCTGAAACTCCAAACAGACCGTGATTTCAAAACTCTTCTGTGACACAAAAAAGCAGCAGGTCGGGAAAATAAATCATCACTTCCTGTTGATTTACTCAGGCTGGGTTTGCTCACTCAGCCCCACCCAAAGAGAGAAGTGATGAATGATTTCCTGAGGGGTCGCTTAGTGCATCTGTCACATAAAAAGAACAAACTCACACAGACCTGTGTTGGCACAAATTCAGAGTACAAGATTCACTTTTGATGCTTTTTTGTCTAAAAAGTGTTCCCAGTAGAATAATGGCTATACAGAACAGAGTCTAAAGCTTCAATGAAACCAGTCTTCTGCCTTAAATTGTTTTGGAGGTTTGGTAAAAATCTTATTGCTGACAGGGGCTCAGGTTACTTCAGGAGTGAGTGGATCTTATCTCTACCCCGACATGCTCAGTCTGAGTCGGGAATGTGGGTGTGGGCTGGGAGGGTTTGAGGTGGAGGTACGCAGGCAGAGACTGATCCAAAGCACTCCAGCTCATTTCCTTATAAGGACCTGCAGCACATCACACCTGAATCCCACCTGCCCCTCCCTCCGGCAGTGAAAACAACTCACGAAATAACAGACAAACACACGTGAGATGCAGTTTGTTTGTTTCTTAAACTAACACACAAATAAAAATCCTCCTGTTTGCTGTTTAAGTAACATCTGGCTCCAGGTATCTGACACACCTGGTCTGCAAACACATCAAG
>RPOG01003968.1:0-52442 GCA_008086565.1 Thalassoma bifasciatum | reverse complement strand
GAGCCGTCGCTGCACGAGCTCGAGGAGAAGCTGCAGAAATCCTCACGGAGCCCGACGCTGAACGGCGGGGAGCTAGCGGAGAACGCGGAGGCGCTGGGGGAGCAGCAGGAGGACTGCACAGAGCAGGACGGATCGTAGCCTGCAGCGCCCCCCACAGGCCAGGAGGAGGAGGAGAACTCCCATTTTAACACTCCCTCTGTTCAACTACAACCACACCAACAACGACGACAACAACCGCCACGACGACGACAACGACGACGACGGCGAAAACAACGAAAACAAAGAAAAAAAGAAGCTAAAAAATTCTTCTTGCTCATGTTGAAATATTTTAAATCTTACGGGGGAGGGCGAGGGGGAGGGGCTTGTTTGAAAATGATCAGGACGTTGATGATGATGATTTACATTTTATGCAAAAAGCCCTGCTGGTTCGGCGCCCGGAGGCTAGCACACCTACTCTTCATCGCTTCTTTGTAATCATCATCATCATCATCATGGCCGTCGCCACGACGACTAAATGTTTTCCCGAGTTGAGCGAGCGCTGAGAACTCTGAAGCTTTAAGCCATGTAGAAAATCCACTTCTTTCATCTCCTAATGAATGCAAAAACTCTCGCACTTTCTTCACGCTGCGCTTCTTCTTCTTCTTCTTCTTCTTCTTCTTCTTCTTCTTCCTCTCCGTGTTGTCTGTCCAATCAGAGAGAAGAGATCTTACGTTGTCTTCTTCGGCTGCCACGTCTGGTTTGTTTCCCTCGTTTTGTTTCCAGGTCGGGGAGACGTCGGGTTTTGTTGCAGACACTGCCGATAAAAAGCTTCAGGGGTCGGGGTTGGGGGGGGTCGGGGGGGTCTGGGGGGGCAGACGGACTGGGACTGAGTCAGCGGCTCACGTTCGTGGACCTGAGACCTGCTGGTTTCTAGAAGCTTCCAGATTAGTTTCTACAGAAGCATGCTGGTGTTCGTACTAATCACGTAATTTCACAGCCTGCACTGCTTCATGATCGGTCACGTTTACACTGGTTTCATTTCTGCACAGAGAGAAATTATTCTCACTTCATCTCTAAAAATTCATCCTGAGAAAGACTCGAAGAAAAGTCAGAAACTGCAGAAACAGACGGCCTTCCTGATTTCAGCCCTGAGTTTTGTCTGCAGGCTTTAAATTCAGGAGTAACGGTGCAGAAAATAATGCATGAAACTGAAAGCTGAAAAGTTTCTCTGGCATAGTTTGAGAAATACTTTATCCAAAACTACTTCTTTACTTTTCTTTGTATTAGTTTTGCCTGTTTGCTGACTTATAAAAGTGCCAGAGAAGAGCAGATCAGAAACATCAATGTGTGATGGAATTTGTCGACCGTCCTCATAACGAGACATTAAGCTTCTCTGGCATCCTGACGTCACCCAAGAAATATTTCATCCAGATGGAGATTGAAATAGTTTCCCATTGTTTTTGTTTTGTCTTATTTTATTTTTACATTTCTGGGGCAGTTTCCCTGTGTATATTCAAAGCCGCCACCACAATGCCAGAGAAGAGGCCAGAGAAGCTTTGGTTGGACACATTGGTGTGTCTCACAGAAATATTTCATCCGGATGGAGATTGAAATAGTTTCCCATTTTTTGCTTGTGTTTCGTTTTGTTTAAACATTTTTGGCGCAGTTTTTAATGCTGCCACCACAATGCCAGAGAAGAGGCCAGAGAAGCACCGCTTAAACACATGGATGTGTCACAAAAAACGTTGACTGCGGGAGAAATGTAAATGTGCATCATTTAATTCTGAGCAAGTAGTAACATTTCAGTCTCAATGATGTAGACTAAGTTTCTCTGGCCTCCTATGTCATTAATTTCTATGACATGTTTTGTTTGTTAAGGCTTACTTTTAAGTTTTGTTTTTTGCTACACAAGACTCCAAAAAAGAACAGATCAGAAAATACAAATGCTGAAGTAAAATGCTAACTGTAGGAGAAACCCAGAATATCCACGAGAAAGTTGAAAATTTTGGAATCTTAGCAAAGAGACATGAAGTTTCTCTGGCATCTTAACGTTGAGGGAAATATTTTTTCCAGATACAGATTAAAATATCTCAGTTTTTAATTGTCTGCATTTTCGTTTGTTTTTCAATTTCTGGGTTGAATTTTTCTGCTTATTTTTAAAGCTACCACCAAGATGCCAGAGAAGAGGCCAGAGAAGCACTGACTGGAAACTTAAATGTGTGCCACCATGTGTTGGCTGCAGGAAACATGTACTGCAAAAATGTGATATTTAAACATTGAACAGGGCTGAAAATTTCAGGAATAGTGTCCGCAGCTTAAGTTTCTCTGGCATTCTGGTGTAACCGGAGAAATATTTTATCCAACCAGATGTTAAAACATTTTAAACTATTTACCGCCTTATTTTTTCATTTGCATTTCAAGGATTTTCAGTGTGATGTTTTGTTACACACACTTTCTTTTTGCTTTTCTTTGGGCTAGTTTTTTAGTTTTTCCTTTAGCCTATAAAGCTGCCACCAAGATGCCAGAGAAGCACAGGTCAGAAATACAGATGTTTGACGTTTTGTTTTGTCTTTGAGAACAAAGATAGTGAACGCAAACTTAAATCCCCAGTTTGAAGAAAACAGACTCCGTACATGTTTTTCTGTTTGGTATCATCAGCTCGACTTTGCAGCCTGAGAGACGAAACTCAGGGCAACAAAAAGCAGAGTCAACATTTAAAGACGGACTCTGTTAGATTGGATTGAGTTTTGTTTTCTCTTGTAATCTCTTGAATCTGCGTCGTCAGAGCGGAAATGCACCGCTCTCTCTGCAGGATGAGTTTCTAGAAATGAAGTGAAGCTGCAGCTGTGTGTGAGGAATGTAAAGTAGAAAAAAGTGCAGAGCTCACAGAATAAAAAACGTCCTCCTGGCTCTGCCCTCGTGCTGCGTTCAGGTCAGAGGAAATTTGAGTGTTTCCCAAACGGAGGAGTCGCAGGCAGAAATGTTGCATGATGAATGCTGGGGAAGACGCCCCCGCAGCCGTTTGGGGCGGTGAATGATTTATGGAGACACTAACAGCTGTTGTGTAACTCTGATCCGGTCTGAACAGGACTGGAGCGACGGGCGGGCGGACTCTGTTACCGCTCTGTCCGGGCGCGCTCGCAGCTCGCCATGATCCGGCGTCTGATCTGATGCGATGTGACGGCTGCTGCGGATGCTAACGTGTTGCTAAGTGACTCAGCATGTATTCGAGGCTCACTCTCCCTCACTTTAACACGATTGTACGTTTCGTTTCGACCTCAGCAGACTCGTCCAGAACGCTGGCCTCTGATTGGTGCGCTTATAAAAGTGGGCGGGCTGATTTCAAACAGCGTTACATCAGTGTCCTCAGCTTCGTGATTGGTTCCCGTGATGGTAGCAGCGGCACATCGTCGGCGTAACGACTGAATCTACAACAAACAAACAAACAAACAAGTGTTTCTCTTTACAAACTCCTCATGAGTCATGTTTTACTTTTTAAAAAGCAGATTTTAAAATCTTTAAAATAAATCGCAGCACTTTTATTCAGCCAACTTCAAAAACTGGCTCCTGTGTTTCCTGTTCGGCTGATTCTTTAAAAAAAAAACATGAGAGCAGGAGGTGTTCAGGCCCTGAACGCTGCAAAAACTGAAATCTAAGTTAGTGTTTTTGTCTTATTATTAATAAAAAAAAGTCTTTTCTGTCTTGATATGAGCCAGTTCAGAAAAAATGTCTTGTTTCAAGTAGTTTAAAGACAAAAAATATGCCTGAATTTCTTGCAACAAAGAAAAATTCTGCCACTGGGGTAAGAGAAACGTTTCTATTCTGCTTTCAAGAAACCTAAAGAGTAAGATTCTGCAGAATTTGTGGATTTTCTCTCCTCATTACAAACAATTCAGGCATCAATTTAGTCCATAAATATCTTAAAACAAGACATGTTTTTGGACTTGTTGGAAGAATGTGGCTCCAGTGAGACTGAAAAGACAAATTTGACTAAAAATAAGACACAAACACTTGCCTATATTTCCATTTTGCAGTGAAGGTGTGCTCAGATTTACAGCAGTGTAATTATTTTTTGATTGAGATCCAAGAAAAACACAAACAGACTCAGATTTGAGGAGAATTTTATTTTTCTATTTTAAGCAAAAAACTATGCTTGAAGAAAAATGTTTTGGTTCTACTGATGTCTGTGAGCTCCAACCAAACTTCGTACAAAAAAAAGAATAAGATTTAAAATTGTTTCCTTCTTGGTTTAGAAAATATGAAAGCCTGTTTCCATCTGTTGGAAAAAAAGACATGAAAAACTTGCATTGCTGAGATTTTTTTTTTTTTTTTGGATCAAGTGAAAAGTTTCGGAGATAGAAAAGTTGAATTTTTGAGCGGAAAAGTTGATATTTCAGGATAAAACGTTGAAATTTCAATATAAGAAGTTGAAATTTTGAATCAACAAGTCAAATTTTGAGTTGAAAAGTAGATTTTTCGAGATAGAAAAGTGGAAATTTCAAGATAAAATAGTTGATATTTTAGTTAAAGTCAAAATTTAGAGATGAAACATTAAAATTTTGAGTCAAAGGTTTAAATTTTGAGATAAACAGTTGAAATGTTGAGTTTATGATGTTTCCTGAATTGAGATTTTGTAGGTGTTCCCATGTTTGTCAAAATTTTGACTTTATTAACTCGAAATTTCAACTTTTTTTACCCGGAATTATGACTTTTTATCTCAAAATTTTCACTCAGAATGTGCCAAGAAACATAGTCAAAGCACGTTTTTCATTTTTCATCACGTTTTTGTTTTTTTAACTGGCAGAAATGGGCTTCCATAAGAAAGCGACCTGATAAATCCTGAATTCAGACTTTTTCCAAATTAGTAACTTGATGTTGATATTTCAGCATCGATTCAGCCTGATTTTGTTTTTGTGACGACTTTTCAGGACCAAAGAAACGTTAAAATGACACCAGAACCTGTCAGAGAGTTTTTAATAAAAGCGTGAGAGAGGAGACGTGGATGTTCCCCCCTGGTCCTGGTCCTAGTTTTCGTTCTGGTCCTGGTTCCGGTCACACCACCTGCTCTCCCCGTGTTGCGTTCAGGTGTCGGCTGGTGCGAGGCCTGTGTAACACTTGAACACTGCCCTGCTTGGTTTAGAGAAAAAGCACTGCCCTGAAATCTGTTTGACTCTGAACGTCACGACCAACGACACCAGAAAAACCACGAAGACTTTTACAAACTCGCCAAATCGTTTCAGATTTCCTGCTGCTCGTTCGTGACTCTTTTTTTCTCCGTCAGACCTTTGAGTTCACCGACTACAATAAAACAGCGGCTTATCCCTTTAATCACCAACGACACTCTCATTCTGCTTCCTGGTTTTTCCGTTTGTCGTTGAGTGGCTGAGACGTCAGAGTCGCTTCACTGCCCTCAAACCTTCACTTCTTTTCTCCTCCTGTCGCTCGGTTACTCGCCTCACCTGTTACTGACTCAGCTTCCCAGACTCACCTGGACCGTTTACCTGTTTACAAAACAACAACAACAACACATGGACCTCCCTTCCTGTGTTTCAGCCCTTCAAAATAAGACACCTCCATTCCTGTTTCTCCCAGTTCATCACTGCCTTCGTTTTTATCCGAGCTGATCGCGTTTATTCTTCCTGTCGATGTTTTTACATATCAGTGAGGTTTTTTTTCTCACCAGGTTTTAAAAAGAGGAGAGTTCTGCTTCCTTTTTGTAGTTTGAGGTTCCACCAATCAGGAGATAAAGAACAGAATTTTGTCTTTGGTTCCAGAGCTCTAGAACAGTCGCTGTGATTTGATGTGAAGTTTCAAAGCTGCCACCAAGAGGCCAGAGAAGAGGCCAGAGAAGCACAGATTGGAAATGTAGATTTGTGACTAACTGAGGTTAGTTTTTGTTTCGTTTCAACATTTTCAGCGTTGTTTTCTACAATGCTAGCTTTTTGTTTGCTGTTTCGGTGCAAAATTCGGTGTTTTTACACATCAGTGAGGTCCTTTCGCTCACCCGACTTGGTAACAACCAATCAGGTGTCAGCAGGGGCCCTTTAATTCTGAAATCAAGGACAGAATTTGTCTCTGATCTGAGAAATTTAAAACTCCTGGAACTGAGAGTTTACAGTGAAACTGAGACTCGCCACAAACAGGTTAACAGGAAAACTTCACAATTGAATCTGAAGTTTCTCTGGCCTCCAGACGTAACTCAAGAAACATTTTATCCAACACAAGTTTGTAATAGTTTTAAATTTGTTTTGTTTCATATTGTTTTAAAGTTTTCAAATGAAGTCTTTCTGTTGATTTCAAAGATGCCAGAGAAGCACAGATTGGAAACAGATGTGTAACGCTGGATGCAATATTTCAATATTGATCAAATTGAGCGTACACAAAGTTTCTCTGGCCTCCTGATAAACCTCAAGAGATATTTCATCCAAAACAAGATTGAAATAGTTTTAATTTACTTTATTTTATTCTATGTTTTGATGTAAAATTTTCAAGGTTAGTTTTTCTGCTGATTTCAAAGCTGCCAGAGAGGAGACCAGAGAAGCACAGATTGGAAACAAAGATGTAACACACCACAAAGTTTGCGTACACAAAGTTTCTCTGGCATCCTGACAAACCTCAAGAAATATTTCATCCAAACCAAGGTCGATTTTTTTATTTAGTTGAGACATTTTTTAGTGTTATTTTCTAGAATTCTGCCTCTGATCTCAGATTTAGAAAGTCAGAAAGGGTGAAAACCTCGGTGGAACTTATTGTTTACAGCTGACCATGCAGAAACGCTTCTCTGGAGGGAGAAATTGTTGTTTGATGGTTGCTGGATTTGTAGATTAGTTGCTCACTGATCTTCAATCTTTGTGCAACAAAACCTAAAAATTTGGCGAAAAAGTTTTCGGTGGTTAGTTTAGTTTAGAGAAAGACAAAAAGGAAACAGTTTCTCTCAGAATCATCTGAATATTTCCGATCGTTCGTCGTTGATGCAGCAGAGATTAAATTCACGCTCAGGTGAATTCTGGGAAGCTCCGTCACCTCCCATCAGCCGACGTCAGCCCACACAGGAAATACAGAGCCTTCAAAATAAAAGCATGCTGAGGTTGAAGTTCAGAGATTCTTTGTGATGCATGCCGCCGCTTCTGCCGCCATTTTGAACTGAAGTGGGGAGGAGTCTGAAGGAGGCGGAGTCAAGAAGGGTTTCCTCTCTTCTTTGTGTGTTATTGAGTAAAACAGACGGATGGATGGATGGATGGATGAGCGGATGGATGGAAAGGAAGGAATGAACCAATCACAATCCACCGCACTGCCTCTGAGAAAGTCTTCCAGTTTGGGTTTTTTCTTTTTTTGGGCGACAGAAAAACTTCTCACGGTTTCTTCTGCTGGTCCACGGAGACGATAAAGACGAGTGAATGCTCTGCTGTCCACGCGTCTGTGAACGCACCACTCGACAGGAATGTTGTAACACGAGCGTCCTCTCCATCACGCCAGCTTCTGACTTTCTCACAGTCGTTAAAGGGGGCGTGTCCTGACCACAAACCTGACCTCCAGGTTAACGTTTGGTTTGACGTCGTTGGAGTCAAAAACGGACAAAGAGATCGTTCTTAACGTGACAGAAAGTTCACCAGGTTGGATTTTAATTGTTGGTAATTTACACGAAAAAACAGGAGGTTACTGCTCGGTCTTTCTTGACAAATACAGTTCAACACTTTGTCAGAAAAAATAACAAAAACAGACACTAGAGGGCAGCATAGTGAGTCACAACCAAACAAGACTGAAGGGTTTTCGTCACGTTTACGTTGAAATCGTAAAAGTCAACGGATTTTAGTCAGAGTCGATTTGTGTCAGAGCTCTAAAAAATACTTCACACACTTGATGTCTTCATTTTGAATCATGTAAAAAAGACACAACTTGCACCAGAAATACTTTTAAATCAATAATCTCCAAAAGAAACCTGATACTGGGGCGATTATTATGTTAATTTTTGACGTTAAGAATTATTAATTCTGAAAATAATCTTTAGTCCTGAGGAGTTTTCCAGACGTATCCGTCACTTTAACGCCTCATCTTTGATTTATGTTGTGTGTTTTTTCTATCACAGCTTTGAAAAATACTCAAAGATAAAAAAAAAACATTGATAAATATTCAACTCGTGTTGAGTTTGAGGCATCTTCAGAAAGCTGGGACAAGAAATCGTTGAAGAAATCGTTGAAGGACAGTGAGGACTGTCTAAGTGATCTTTTAAAGTCTGATATCTATATTTATGCCTGATCATAATCAACAACCTAAAATGAAATTATCGGAGCTAAAATAGGTTATTTTTAAATGCTAATTCCAAGCTTTTCAATCAGGGTTAGATTTAACTGGATTGAAAACGACTTCTGTGATTTATTTAGTAGTAATGGTGGAAACAGGAGCTGAACTTTCTGACGGGAAAGAGACATAAGAGAAGAGGAAAGATAAACGGGAGAGTGATAGAGCACAGACTAAAGGCTAAAACAGGAGCTAAAGGCTAAAACAGTCACTAATGTGTTTGTGCTAATGTTGATTCCTGTCCACATGCAGCAGTTATTCTGCAGTGATCTGTTCAAACCTGAGAGTCTATCAATAAAATGAAGAGCCAGGTTACGTTTGCTCTGCTTGGTGAGGTTGGAGTTGGTAGATGAGACCTGGTAGGACACAACCAGGATTCACTAACGTTACAAGTTACAGACGTTGTAACCGGTAAAAGTCGTCTTGAATAAAGAAAAGTAGAGTCAAAAAGAAGATCTGATCTCCGTTTACTTCTTGGTGAAGTTTTACTTCCATCAAACGCAGCATGAAAGTCGTTTCCTGAAGCACAAACTCCTCAAAAACCAACAGAACGTCAAACTCCAACTTCTCCTGGTGATGCGTTCAAATGCTGTAGGACAAAACAAAGACGGGAGCACAAAGATCCAGTAAAGTTCATTTGTGTGGTTTGATGTTTTCGGTGACTCGCCTGAAGGCGGCGTGCCCTGTGTGGTCAGAAGCAGGAAGTGGAGAGGACGCTCTGAGAGCGGCGGGTCGACTGGCGGCGAGTGTTCGACTGTAAACGGATCAGAGTTAAAGTTTGGAGTCGACCCGCTGAGCTCTCGGAAACTTTACCCAAAAACGAAAAAAGAGGCCCGGCCTGTAGAGGGCGCCGTCGCTGTCGCTTGGAGAAGTTCACAGCACTGCCGACGACCACCGGCTTAAAATGATGATGTCATAACCATTCTACAGAGGGGGCGGAGCTGAGGAGCTGCCGCCGCCGCTATGATGAAAAGGTCTTTAAAATAAACCCTGAAGCGTTTGCTCTTTCGTTGTGTTTGCTGATGTTTGCACCTTTTCTGAGACACCGTCATATAAAACGCATCATATATTAGAGAATCATCGCAAATACGCCGCAGGATGAAAAAGATGATTGAAAATAAAAAAGAACGAAATCAAAGTTCAGCGTCTGTTTCTTTCTTTCAGTCTGAGTTTCTGAGTCTTTAACCGGCCACGTTAACAACCTGCACAGCAAATTATTCTGCACTGAGATTTAAACTCTGACATTTAGACATGTTTTAACTTTACATTTAATCTTTTTCTTAAAGTTATTTATTTATCTCTGAATTTACTGTGTAATCTCAAATTATATGACAATAAAAGTCATATTTAAATTATTAAATAACTGTTAGTGTGACACAGAGGTGTTAAAACCTGTACACAAGACCATGATTTTCAAAATAAGATGATACTTACACAGCAAAAAACTGAAATTAAGCACATTTTTTATCTTATTTTTAATTTAAAAAATGTCTTTATTGACTTTATATGAGCCACGTCTAACTGACAAGTCCAGAAAAATGTTTTATTTCAAAATATCAAAAGATAAAAATGAGGTCTGAATTATTTGAAATGAGTAAATGGGGGAAGAAAAAGTTTCATGGCTTAAAACTTTTTTTCTCTGATTTGAAGAAACTTGACAAGCTTCTTTATTTTTTTTTCCATTGGCTGATTTTGCTTTTTTAAATATTTAACCCACAATTAATTCATAAATTAGGAGTTTAACTTCAGTTTGAACTGTGCTCTGTTCAAAACTAGTATAAATAAACATTAAATATCAAACATATAAAACATATATTAAGCTATTACAAATAGAAATATACAAAAAAAAATTTGTACAAAAGGGAGAAAATACATACTTTTGACTTTTTCTTTCCTTATTTTAACTTAGAATCTCCTTGATCTTAATTTGTTAATTTCTTATTTTATCCTTAAATCCAAACTAGTGATTTTTTATCTCCTATTTTCGACTTTTTAAATCTCCTTGTTTGGAATTTTTATCAATAATTATGTCTTTTTATTTCTTTATTTTCACATTCGATCCATTTTTTGACTTTTTCTTGAACTCATAACACTAATAACTAAACTTAAGTATTAAACCTTTCAGGTCTTATGTATCTGAAACAGTGAGGAGGAATAAAAAGTTCACACCAGAAAAAAACTCAGGCCTCAGGAGGTGAATAATCTGTTAAAATATTCAGAAAAAAAAAAATCATGTTTCAGGAAGTTAAAAGACAAAATGTGAGAAAATCTGACAAGGAGTCATGAGTTTTTTCTCCTTTTGTCAGATTTATTTGCTGCTTTTTTTCCAGTGTTTTTCTAAAACCCTGTGATCATCAGTGTAAGTTTCACTCTAACATCAGTGTTTAAGACTCTGTGGTCACAGAAAGTTCCAGAAGCTGCAGAATAAAAAAGCTCAGGCAGTTTAGGCTCAGGTCAGCGGCTGCTCTCTGATGTGTTTGGTGTTTTATTAAAAGCTCGTTCCTCCTGTAGCAGAGTGGAAACAGTGGAAACACAGAGTGGAAACACAGAGTGAACACAGAGTGAACACAGAGTGGATGTGACGGGTTAAAAGCTCAAACAGCGTCCGTTCACTCAGCAGCAGCAGAAAAACACTCAGCACTTCGCTGGTTTCCACTTCACCAACAGACTCTGACTTTAAGAGCAGCTCAAGCTCATCCAACTTTAACGAGGAGACACGAGAACACTGATGCTGGACCGACCAGATAAAACACAGAGAAACAGAGAAAGAGAAGCTGAACGTCCTGATGATTCACCTCAGAAAAACTGAGACACAGAAATAAACTTTCTCTAAACCGACATCATCAGACAAACACGGCGTCAGCACTTTAACAGGATCCAGATCTGAAACTGTTTCACTGACCTGATCAAGTTTTAATAGTGATAACAAAATGTATTATTATTATTATTTTTATTACTGATAATCTAGGGGGTGCCCATTGTAAATTTTACACAACACATATGGGTCAATGAGGTGACGTCCCTTTTTTTGTGTCTGAGTGCAATATTTCCTTCCATCATGAATTGAGTATTTCATCACATGTATTTCTTTATTCTATGAAACCTGTGTTATTTGAACACATCTTTAAACTATTAAAATATAACATGTTTTTTTGTGTTTTGGTTCCTCAAACCCCCAAAATGTCAGGTGGTGCAACCGTCCTGACAAGTATCCACAGTAATTAAACTCTAAAAATTGAATGTCAGTTATTGTAAATGGAAATTAAAAATACAGTGGCATTATTTTANTATTCACAAATAAAAGAAATGAAACACACAAAATGAAAATGTATGAGTCACTACAGACACTTGAGAGATACTTGCCAATAATTTCACACAGAAAAAATAACAGGAACATATAAATATATTTTCATATATTTGGTTGCGCCACCTGACATTTTTGGGTGCTCAAATTAAAAACACTAAAAAATAATGAACCTAAAAACTTTGAAATGTTGGTCAACTACTGAAATCTGTTAGAAAACATAATTCTTCACTCAGAAATATGTTTTTATCCATTTTCAAAGAACTTTTTAAAAATATATTTTCAGACCCTCTTTTTGTCATTGACCCATATAACAACAACATTTCTCCACATTTAGCCCTAAAACATCACTTTTCACTCAGATTTGGAGAAGTATTAGTGAAATATATTTGTCGGATATTACTTATAGAAGTTGAATGTTTTATCCAAATGTTAAATATTGTAAAAAAAAAAATGTTATGAATAAATATCCTGATTCTATATATATCTTTATATACACGCGTAACCTTTTCTATTCTTCCTATTTCATTAATGTCTTTTCTTCACTCTCTCCTTTTTTAATTCAAGTGTATATTTTTCCCCTTTATCTTCCTCCTTTTTTCCGTCTTTGTTGTCTTTTTCATTCTCCTTCCATTTTTCATTTATTTCTTTTTTTCTTTTCTCCATTTCTTTGTCCTCTGTGAATGTGAATAAATAAATAAGAATATAAAAGGACCTGAACACACACTCACGGTCACATATATTTCCTTATCTAAATGGGACAATATTTTAAAATTGTAATTTTCAGGTGAGTTTATTTCTTTGCTGCTGCAGTTTAAACCTGACTCCACTAGAGGGAGACAACACATCAGAGATTTACTGTCATTTCCTGTTTTACCCAAACTCAAGTCTGAAACATGCAAATAAATTCCCTTAATGAACTTAGACACATTAATCAGGTTTATTTCAGGACTTAGGTGATAATGACTGATAAAGTCATGTTATAGAGAAGTTTTTTGATCATTTTAAGGATTTTTTATCCCATTTAATATTGTTTTTGATGCATTTGTGAAGCTCTAACTCAAACTAAAGTTAGGTTTTCCTGTTTGTAAAAAAATTGGTTGCTCCCTTGGCCATGAACTTTGAGATTATAACAATCCTTTAATAACTTTTGGTCGTCAGTGTTTCCACTATAAACATATTTATTTTGAAGATGAAGCAAAATTCCAACTGAAATTTCCAATTCAAATTTCCCATAACATTATACATTTTTGTGAAGGTCTTTGCATGATAAATGTGCACAAGAAATGTCATAGAAATCAGAATATGTAAAAAAAAAAATTTAAAATCCTAATCTTTGGCGCCCTCGTGTGGCCACATCCATAGAGATTAAAACAATCTTTGGTAACTTTGCATCATTAATCTGTTTTCTACACATGAGTAATGTGAAGATGATGTGAATTAAAAAAAACTGTTGGACAAGTTTGTTAAAATGCAAACCTCAAAATCCAACATTTACGTCAAATTTCTGATCTTTCTGTTTGGAATTCAGTTTGATTGTGAGATTTTTTTTGTAGGTCCAGGTGTGATGATTATACACAAGAAGATTGTAAGATGGTTTTCTAACTTTAAGCTCAGAAATCTGACTTTTTTTCTTGTAAGAAAATAAAGCAAGGGTTCCCAAACTGGCAGCGTTAGAGACTGGTGACCCCCTGCTGTGGTACAACACTAATGGGACAATCCAAAAACAGACAAAAACAAACAAAAAACCCAGAGGATACTTTGATTCACTGACTAATCTGCACTTTGCTGAGTTCACTGCATCAAACTTCAACAAAGAAATGTGAAAAACAGATAAAACATTTTCTGTTTGCATTGTTTTATATTATCTTTAACCCCAATTTTTGCCTTTATTCTTACAATAATGGATAAAATTATTAATAGTGTTTGATTTTGGGGCACATTCCATGACCCCCTATCAATGTCTTGCGACCCCCATTTTGGGAACCACTGAAATAAAGGATAAATTAGTGGACCTTTTTTCAGTGGCCCTCACACACACACACACACACACACACACAAACACTGTTTGATGTTTGTGTTTATTCTTGTGTGTTATCAGTGATCAGACTCTGATCTGAGCCTCATGTTGTTGTGAAATCACGGATCGATGTCGCAACAGAGTCAGAGAAAAAGGAGGAGCAGGAGGAGGAGGAGCGACTCCCGGAATACAGTCAACCTCCACTTCCTACATGAACACATAAACACACACTCACACACACACTTACACACACCCAGAGCTGCGTAAAGTCTCATTTCTGGTGCAGAAAGTTGACCTGAACATCCATCCGTCTCTGTTCACCTTCAGTCCAGGTGTTTCTCCACCTGTGAGTGTCTCTGTTTGGACTTTTTGGAGCTAAATTTAACCCTGAATTGGTCGAAATAACGGAATTAGCACATGGCTCGTTAATTATCCGGACAGCCCCCCCCATCACCTCCACCTGGTGGGGGGGCGCGAGTCGACCTTCTGAAGGGTCTGTTGGCCTCGAGGCGGCGGCAAAGAGGGCCTCTAAATGTCGGCGCTAGCTTGGGACTGTGCGCCGACACTTAGTAGTCTCGGGGCGACGAGGGCCACGGCGCCACGAGGTGACATCTCTCACACACACTCCCACACACACACCCACACACACGACGTCCTGAGACCCTCTCTCTCCACACGGAAAACACACACCTTAACACATCTGCACCGGCGGCTCCATCATCCCCCCCCGGACTGACACCTCCAGACCCTCCGGACCTTCTGTCAATGTGAGTCCCCCTTTACTAAATTCACTTNCCACCCCCCCGCGCTCAGCTGGAAGACTTCCCAGACAACCGGAGCTCCGCCGCCGTTTCTCCCGGAGATTTACAGCCGCGATCGAACCCTGACACGCGGCTGTGAATCATCAGAGCCCCGCTGCTCCCGGTGCCGCGGTGCTCCACTGTAGAGAGTGTGTGTGAGGGTGTGTGTGTGGGTGTGTGTGCTGCAGGACTCTCCCTCTCTCTCCACACGGAAAACACACACCTTAACACATCTGCACCGGCGGCTCCATCATCCCCCCCCGGACTGACACCTCCAGACCCTCCGGACCTTCTGTCAATGTGAGTCCCCCTTTACTAAATTCACTTTTTTCTCTATGGAGTTTGGTGCCTTTCTGTGTTTTCCTTTTATTGAACCCACATATTGAGATTTTTCTGTGTGTTTTAGCTTTGATTTACTGAAACTGACTCTGAACCGGAGCACCACCGTAAATCTTCTCCGTGTTACCCGGGAATAGTGTCGCGTTTCCCGGCAACTCTTGCGCGTAGAGCCCCCGCTGCGGATCCTCGTTTAAAAATGCGTCAATTTATTTTCAAATGGGGTTACCTTAAAAACACATACAGTCTGAGAGAAAAGTGACACATTAGTATTAATCCTGAGTGTGTCCACTTTAATTCGGCTCACAAACACAACACCAACCTCTTTTAAAATCAGCACAGTAACTACTTTTATTCAACATTGCGTCCTCCTCCAGTGATCACAAACAGCACTAAAAGTTGACATCTGTTCAGGTTCAGTGTTTCCTTCTGACTGACTTATGAGCCGGATTCTCTATAAGATCCTTAAGATTTCAGATGTGTTTTATCACTGATGAAAAGTGAAGTGAAATGTTTGAGATGAGAAGAAAAAGTCCAGTCAAACATGTTTAAAGCAGCGTCTGTGCTCTCCATCGATCCGCTCTGATAATCAGATTATCTTCAATCAGATCAGTTTGGGGACTCTGCAGTGATCAGCAGAAAGCACTGCAGTCCACCTGCTCCTCCATCCTCTTCATCTCCATCATGAGAAGAAGAAAAAACAGCAGGAGACAGATAAATGTCTGAGTGAATCAGGATGAAACAGAGAGAAACACTCTTCACTTCTAATCATCAAATGTCTGATTTTAATTAAAACTAAGAATAAAAATGTCTCTAAGAGTAAAGGTCTAATGAATTCAGGAGAGGTGGTTCATCAGGAGTTCCTGCCTGAAAATGTTACAGTGAAAAATAACTTTACTGCCAAAAACTGTCTCCAAAGAGCCATTTCTGGAACCCAACTGTACGTTACAGCAGCCGCTCTAATTATTAATGATTTCTGGGGTCGCCCAAATCATTTTAGAAAAATTCTAAATCACAGAATTTCAGACAGGGAGATTTTTCTCTACATCATCATTTAGAGACATGAGCAGATTGATGTTTTAAGATCTATAAACGACCCCAAAAAACCCTTAAAAATACAGAAAATTAAAATGTTTTGACTCGTTCTTTTTCACGTTCAGCAGCATAAACTTTAAAAATTATGTGTAGGCTGATTTTCTACCCACTGTAAAAAGTTATTGTGATGCTGCTTTATGTTTTTCAATAAATCCAAAAGTGATTTGCCCCAAAAAAGAAAACCTTTAGAAATTTAGAAGACATGAATTTAGACATAGTGTCATGAAAAACAAAAAAACAAGTATCTGATGATGGCTCCACTCAGTTGTATTTGACTTCTCTGTTGATGTTAATGTGAAACTAAGGCCAAAGTTTTATTGACAAATCATTCTTGTTTTTTCCAGTGTAACTGCACTGCTTTTTTGTTTGCCGGGTCACGGACACCAGTGCATGTTGAATTGGAGGTTGCGACTCAAAAAGGTTGAAAAACACTAGGCTGAAGTGTCTTATCAGGACCCAAAACACAAGTTTAAGAATCCCCCTGTTTGGTGAACAACACTCTGCCTCTTTAAATGGTTTTAAAATGATGCCAAACCCCATGTTAATGAAGTTCTCTCCTCTTAGGAGCCAAAGTTTGTGCAGTATTTTCGTTTTTATGTCTCCACCCTTTGCCTTTCTAAACATCTGTGCACGTCATTGAAGTTTAGATCTTGTATAAAATAAGAAAAGATTTATCAGAGTTAATATGAGCCACACTCTTATGACAATTCCAGAAAAATGTTGTATATCAAGTAGAACCTGACCAATTAATCGATATCAGCCATTATGTAGCTGATGTATATAAATTAGGGTGACCATACGTCCTCTTTTGCCCGGACATGTCCTCTTTTAAGAGCCTGTCCAGTCGGGGTTTATAAAATCCTTCAAGTGTCCGGGTTTTTGATCTTGCCTAGGTTGAGCGCGTCACAGAACAGTGTATTTATCATTCATGTTGAGTGGTTCCTTTAGAAACACGCTCTGAGAGGTGGAGTTTGAGCCGAACCCCGGAACATGTATTCATTCATTCACAAATCAGAACAGAGGCGCTCCAAATGTCATATCACTTATTAATGCGAAAAAAGTTCCCGTTTTCGGGTCGTGACAAATGGGAGGCAGAATGTACAGTCTGCAAAGCTGGAACTTATGTCTCTGTGGCTAATAATGGTTACAACGATCTGCTTCCTCTCTTTTTTTTTTTGTTTAATATTTTGAGGCATTATTTCTATTTTTACGTAACTGATAATTGGGAGGTTATTTTGAAGAATGGTTCTCTACCTCACTTTCCTAACTAAGGTATAAGTGACAGACTGAAGAGAGGTGATTATTTCTTATTTTGTTAAACATCTGAATACTTGTGTTGCTACAGAACTGTTTTGGGCTATTTTTCAGTATATCCAGGTAAAGTGTTCTTTCTGGGGAATTCAGAATATTTGTTTAACTGAGTTAGAAACACAGAAAGACCCCTGACCCCTGAGTCCTCTTTTCAGAGAAAAAGAATATGGTCACCCTAATATAAATATATATTTTTCTGTGTGGAGATAATTCCTGCTCCTGTGTCTGTATCAGACTGACGCTGCTCTCTGACAATGATAAATGCTCCTGTTAATTCACACGTCCAGCATTAACTAATATTAGACTATAATATGGTGCTCTAACGTCGTGTAAGATGTGTTTTTGCAAAATAAACAGAAATAAATGCTCCTGTTAATACACACGTTCACCCTTTTCTAATATAAGACCATATATATCCTGTGTATATCAATGTTCTTATTTCATGTATCAGCAGATATATCGAACATCCGCTTTCTTTTGCCGCTAGTATCAGTATCGGCATCAGCTCCAAAAATCACGGTCGGGCTCTAATATCAAGATATTTAAAGACAAAAATGACGCCTGCATTGCTTAAAAATCTGTTGGTCAGGGAAAAGAAAGGTTTTTTGTTTTTTTAAAGTAAAGTTTTCACTTCTCCACTTCTTTGAAACCAGTCTATTGCTCTAATCTGATTCCATTTCTTTGTTAAAATCATTATTTAGTTTTCGTTCTTTCACTTTGACAATCTTCCATTTCTGTGACCTCGCTTTCACTTTAATCTGGCGTTTTGCTTTAATAACATTAAGTAGATTATAAACAATGAAACTGAGACTCAGTGGTAAATTGATGAATTGATTTGTCATCATTTCTGGTTTGAGAATAATTCCTCTGTGAATGAAGTGAACTGTAAAAATCTGCAGCTGTCAGCAACGATCAGAGAAACAGAAACAAACTGAGAAACAAACTCAGAAACAAACTGCTGACGCTTCAGTAAACAACCCACAATGCTTTGGGGTCGAGTTTAAAGGGGGGTTAAGTGGACTCTGTGTACCTGTAACACTTATCACTGAATAAACACACACACACACCTGCTTTATGGCGCTTTATACAGCAGGCAGTGTGTGTGTGTGTGTGTGTGTGTGTGTGTGTGTGTGTGTGTGTGTGTGTGTGTGTGTGTGTGTGCGTGATGGATGAGTGTGTGGAGCAGCTCCTGCTCTAAATGTCCCTCCTGGGATCCACTAGCTCTGCCTGATCGTCCACCATGACTCGTTCTCTCTCCGTCTGTCTCTCTCTCTCCGTCCTCTTCCTCCTTTAACTCCGATTTTAAAAAAAACAAAACAAATAAAAACACACGTCACTAACTCTCCTCCTCTCTCTGCTTTTTTTAATTCACTCTATTCCTTCAATCATATTCTATTGTTTCTATCATTCCCATTGAGGAGATTTTGTTGCTTTATCACAGTCTATTGATATAAAAACAGATATATTTTGCTTTCATTCTATTGATTTACAAACATTCCAGTGTTTTCTTCGCATTTAAATTGTTCTTGTTAAGATTGTACTGCTCCGATAATAGGGCTGAACATTTTATCTTTTTTATTATTATTTTTATTTATTATTATATCTAACTTTTTTGCTTGGTGTTGTTCTCCTGGCTGGCTCGCCAATTGTAGCTTCATTTTAACAACAGGAATTTTACTCTTTTAAGTGTTAGACAGTTTGACAAGATCCTTTTTTCCTCGGGATTGTTGGATTTTGTTTTTCATATCATTACTTATTTAACTTTGTTGGGTTTTTTTAGTTATTGTTTCATTATTTAAAAAATCTTTTTTAACTTAACACAATTAAGGATGTTTTGGTCTATATTGTTTCTAAAAGTTAAGCATCAAAAACGGCTCTTTCTGCTCTTTAACTACAATTGATCAAAGACTTTAAAGAATGTATATGGTTGTTTTTCCTTAATAAATAAATTCAGAAACAATTCTCACCTTCAGTTTTCATCCTTGCAGAAAATTGTGAATGGAATTGAAATCACAACATCTGCCAGAAAAATCTTTTTTTAGATCTTTTTAAAAAATTGTTCGGCCTTATTCGATAACATTTTTATGCTTTTCTAACATTCGAGTATTTTGATTTCCTCAGTTGCTTTGTTTACATTCTATTCCTTCGCGATCATATCCTCTTTTTTCAACATATTCTATTGTTTTGTTTACAATCTGTTGCTTTTAAACATGTTTGTGTTTTGATTAATTCCCATTAATGCTTCAGTAACATTCTATTATTTTGTTGAATTCTAATGTTTTTATAACTTCCATTGTTTTTTTTTTACTTTTCAATCTGATTCTGAGTCTTTTGTCCAGCAGGGGGCGACACCTCTGATCGTTTATGGTTCTTTTCTTAATGTTGATTTAATATCTTCAGTAAATATTAATAGTTTTTGGTCTCAGTCTGTAGTTTCAGTGTTTAGTCTGATGTTTAAATATTCAGTTTTGTTCAGATGTCCAGGTGTTTCCAACAAAAACCTGTAAACATGAATTTAACTGCAGTGTAATAAGTTAAATATTTTTCTCTTTGAGGTCGTGAACCTCGTTATAATCCTGTCTCCAGTCTGAGCCTCACTTTAGTCTAAGTTTCTTCTTCTGTTTCTGTGTCTCTGTCCTTCACTGTTTGGCAGCGCGTCCTCTCAATCCCGATAAAAGGCACAAACTCGCCAAAACGTGTCTTAATGAGAAAAGACAGCGTGTTAATGGAAAAAATCCTCTTTGAGACGTTTTTCTATGAGACTGCGATTCAGCTCTTTATGTGATGAAAATGAGGATTAACAGGATGTTTGAGCAGAAAGGGCAAAGAAGGAAAGATTTAAAAAAATGATTCTACACTACGGTGTCGTTCAGTTTTTTCTTTAACTTCAGTTTCTTCTGACGGACGCCAAAAACCAACGACCTGTTTCCTCTGAGCCTCAGTTTCACTCTGAATCTGTCCAATGAGGTCAGAATGAACAAAGGTCACAGTGATTATTAAAACTGTGCTGGGCAATAAAACGAAAATAGTATCTGTCACCATAGACACATGATCAAGATCAACAGAAAATATGTTCAGTAATGTCACTAAACTCCGTAAAAACATGTAACCTCTGGGATTTTTAAGGAGTTTTCTTTTATAATTTGTATTATTTATCTTTTATTGATACATTTATTTATTGAAACTTTTTTTTTTGGGTTCACCATAAAACCCACTGCTTTTTCAAAACAATCCTTGAATAATTTTTTTACTTGCAAAGAAACTTTGCAGACGAGCAGGGGCGTGTCCAAACTTTTAAGACTGGGGTGCCCCAACCCAACCCACCCCACCCTACATATTAATTATTTGAGCCCACACTCAATAAATAGAATTCATATTTGTTTATTTAAATGTATTAAAAATACAGGACTGAAGGCTACAGCTTTAACAAAGAATTATATTTATAAAGATTTTATTTGGCCAGTTTTGCTAAATCATGCAGCACTAAATGGAACAGATAAATGAATGTTGCATGCTTTAATATATATTATCCCACCATCATTGTTATGTAACTCATTGCTAATTTGAATAATAACTTCATCATAAATTCAGTCTTTTTTTCATGGCTGTTTTTTTAATTTTAGGTTGTAAAAATGTATCAATAATTATCAATATTGACTGATATGAAACATTTATAATCGTGATACATTTTTCAGCTCAAGTGTGGATATAGAAAACGTTTACATTTGTTTTTATCCACACAGTCAGTTAAACTCACGACTTTGTCAATACACAGACAAGTTTTATTGCTCTTCTCGTGTCACTGATGTAAAATAAAAAGGTGGTTGACAAGATTAAAGACACAGCTGAAGATAAATTCACATTTCTTTGTCTCATGTGGAGTGAATCCTGATTTAAAAAAAAAAAAGAGGAGTGAGCAGTAAAAGGAGGTGAAGGTCACCATCATCCCTCTATCTCATCACATCTAAAGAGCAGATTAATCTCACGCGTGTCCATTATTCTCTGCTGCCGCTGCAGATTTATGAAGGAGTGCTGACGTACGCGACCGAGAACAGAGAGAGAGAGACAGAGACAGAGAGAGAGAGAGACAGAGAGAGGCTTTCTAAACCAGGTTACACAAACAAAAAGCTCTGATCTCTGTGGAAACATTAGAGACGTCACTTCCTCTCTGAACTCTTCTCTCTCTCACTCACTCAGAAACATTCACTCGTCCGTCAGATCAGATCATTTTCAGAAATATTCCTGCTGAAATTCTCCCATAAACAGCTGCTGTTTCACATTTAAGGAAACAAAACTTCTCTTTGGGCAGAAAGAAGGAAAAGTCAAAGCACGAACAGGCGACTTTCTGTCTGTTCAGGAACTTTCTGCTCGTCTGCACGCTCTCAGTTTTATCTTTTTCATTCAGAGGAAGATCGAACCAACAGTCACTTCCTTCACTCACGTTTCCTGCTTCACCTCTTCGTGATGGTGGCGAAACTTTCTGCTCCACTTCTGGAACATGACGGACTCACCGCGTTTTTTTCAGAGATGGTTTAACAAACCCACTGCGACCACATGAGACAGATCAGCATGAATTCATAAAAACTAAGACCACAGAGCAAGAATGACGTTTGTATTTGTCGTTTTCACAACACTCAACATGCAAACGACCACACTGAGTGAAGCCTGGGTTTTTTCTTGGTCTAATGTGGCACAAAAAGACAAAAAGAACAAAAAAATGATCAGTCATCAGTTTGACTTTTGAGGTGGTTTGAATGATTCACAATGTCAAATCACGCACAGAGTTATATAACAGAGAAAACTCCACCTTAAAACCAACAACATCAAAGGAATAACTGTTTATTTATTTATTGTTGGATTCAGAAGTTTTTAATTCAGGGTCAGTGCTCTTTAAAACGGGGTTGAAACTCTTAAATCCATGTATCTTAAAGTAAAGCCTTAAAAAGTTTTAAAGTTTCTGAATTGATGTATTGAATTTTATAGCCCTAAAAGACTTGAATGCATGTATTTAAAGGTAAGGTGTTAAAAGGTTTACATCCATGCATCTAAAACTATGACCTAAAAGAGTTTAAAAAGTCTTTAAAAGTCCTGAATTCATGCATCTTAAACTAAGACCTTAAAAAGTCTTAAATCCATGTATCAAGAACTGTGACCCTAATTAAGTTTAAAAAGTCTTAAGAGGTCCTGAATTCATGCATCTAAAACTAGGACCTTTGAAAGTCTAAATGAGTCTTAAATTTATATATCTTTATCTAAGGCCTTAAAAAGTCTAAAAGTCTTAAAGTCTTGTATTGATGTTTCCAATTTTAAAGCCTTAAAAGACTCAAATGCATGTATCTAAAAGTAAGGTGTTAAAAAGTCTTAATTTCATGTTTCTAAAATTAAGGACATAAAATTCTTACAAAGTCCAAAATTCATGCATCTTAAAGTAAGACCGAAAAAAGTCTTAATAAGTCTTAAATTCATGTCTCAAAAACTAAGGCCATAAAAAGTCTTATTGACTTAAATGTCTTGAATTTATGTGTCCAATTTAATAGCCTTAAAAGACTTAAATGCATGTATCTAAAGATAAGGATGTAAAAATCTTACAGAGTCCTAAATTCATGCATCTTAAACTAAGACCAAAAAAAGTCTTAAATCCATATATAAAAAAAACCCCTAAGATCTTAAAAAGTCTGAGTGACTCTTAAATTTATATATTTTAAACAAAGGCCTTAAAAAGTCTAAAAAAAAATCCTTAATTTATGCATCTAAAACCAGGACCTTTAAAAGTCTTAATAGGTCTCAAATTCATGTCTCAAAAACTAAGACCTTAAAAAGTCTTAAATTCATGTATCTAAAACTATGACTTTAAAGAGTTTAAAAAGTTTTAAATAGTCCTGAATTAAAGCATCTAAAACTAGGACCTATAAAAGTCTTAATAAGTCCCAAATTCATGTTTCTTAAACTAAGGCCTTAAAAAGTCTTAAAGTCTTGTATTGATGTTTCCAATTTTATGGCCTTAAAAGACTCAGATGCATGTATCTAAAAGTAAGGTGTTAAAAAGTCTTAATTTCACGTTTATAAAACTAAGGACGTAAAATAAAAAAAATGTCCTTAATTCATGCATCTAATTCAAATTTAAATTCAAGTGTCTGGAACTAAGACCTTAAAAAATAGTTTAAAAAGTCTTTTTAAAAACTCCTAAATTCATGCATCTAAAACTAGGACCATTAAAAGTCTTAATAAGTCTTAAGCTCGTGTCTCGAATTGATGTTTCCAATTTTTATGGCTTTAAAAGACTTAAATTGATGTATCCAAAACTTACGTGTTAAAAAGTCCTTATTTCATGTATCTACAACTCAGACCTTAAAATGTTTAAAAAGTCTTAAATGTATGAATCCAGAACTAAGGCCTTAAAAAGTCTTTTATTCTTAAAAGAACTTTTAACACCAAATTACACAAATTTGACAAAGTTTTCACATGTATGATTGTAACTTGGTCCCAGCAAACTCAGTTTTTTATTTAATACAATAGGTCATGATGCAGTTCAACAGTAGAGAATAAGTTTGTTATGTGATGTTATGATGTGTTTAAGTTGTATAATGTTTAAATATTTAAGGTTAAAAACATAATGAAAACAATTAAATGGAATTTTCTCATTATTTCTGTTTTACATAAGATTCCAAACAACAAAGTGAACTTTTTAAAAACGACCTTTTTCTGTGTTTTTCTTGCTCTTCACTCTCCGAAAACTTTAAACTCAAACAGAAATTGTTTGTTTCATGATGATGGATGTGGCTCCTCTGTTTTTCTGCAGGGCGTCCTCCATCCCCACCCGCCTCCTCCTCTTCCTCCTCCTCCTCCCCCTCCTCGTCTTCTTGGCGTCGTTTGGAGTCACAGCAGCTCTGGGTCAGTCCAGCGAATCAGCAGGTGAGTTTGAAACCTTCCCTCAGTCTTTTCTCTCCTTCACACCTGAAGAGTTTTCACCTGAACGCTCACTTTAATGAGCGTCTGTGATAAAAGCCTCTGTCTTCTTCTTCCTCACCTTGAACTCTTCATGATTTTAACACCGTGTGGTTTCATGCTTTCTGCGTGTGTGAAGAGGATTTTAAACCTGAAATAAAACGATAATAATACGTCCCCCCTCCCTCACGGTGAAGCTGAGAGCAGGTAAAAAAATCCTCTCCTTCATTTGGTGCAACTCTGCAGAAAGCGGGGTTAATTAAAGCCGAGGCCCTCGCCCCCGTGGGACGATGAACGGATGGTTCCGGAGAGAGGAGGGTCATTTGTAAGGCTGTCTGAGTGTGGGGGGGGTGGGGGGGGTTTGGAGGAGGATGGATGGATGAGAGGAGGAGCAGATAGAGAGGAGGATGGATGGAGTTGATGGGATGTGGTTGAATAACGTTTGGTAAAATTGAAGGAATCCTTCGGGGTTTTGGGTAATTTCACCAACAAACCACAGAGATTTGTTCTGAATGAAAATGTTCAACGAGCCGCAAACGTCACATCAGGAGGAGACGAGCTCCGTTACTTTAGTTACAACAAATTAATACCTGACCTTAAATACTTTTAACTAACACTTGACTTTATTAATCTTTAATGCGCTAAGATACAACATATAACAGGTTGTGTTATTTTTTGTTAAGCTTCACTATATTATACGACATTATGCTTTATTACACTTTATGTTATGTTATTTTATTTCGCGCAATGCTACACCACACTGTTGCACAACCTTACACTGTAACGCTTTGTGATAGTTCATGTTATGTTGCGCTATGTTACACTGTGCTTTGTTATGTTACATTATGCTAGGCTATGTTACGCTCTGTGGCTTTACGTGATATGTTACACTTTGTTATGTTATGCTATGTTATGTTACATTGTGCTTAATTACATGACACTTTGCTACATTACACTTCGTTAAGTAACATTACGTTACATTATGCCATGTTACGCTGAGTATTGTTATGCTACATTATGCTGTTGTGTTCCGCTATGTTATGTTACGCTGTGTTATGTTACGCTATGTTATGTTACGCTGTGTGACTTTACGCTATGTTATGTTACGCTATGTTATGTTACGCTATGTTATGTTACGCTGTGTGACTTTACGCTATGTTATGTTACGCTATGTTATGTTACGCTATGTTATGTTACGCTGTGTGGCTTTACGCTATGTTATGTTACACTATGTTATGTTACGCTATGTTATGTTACGCTATGTTATGTTACGCTGTGTGGCTTTACGCTATGTTATGTTACGCTATGTTATGTTACGCTGTGTTATGTTGCACTGTTTTATGCTATGTTACGCTGCGTTATGTTATGCTGTATTATGCTACATTATGCCGTTATGTTCCGCTATGTAATGTTCCGCTATGTTATGTTCCGCTATGTTATGTTCCGCTATGTAATGTTCCGCTATGTTATGTTCCGCTATGTTATGTTCCGCTATGTTATGTTCCGCTATGTTATGTTCCACTATGCTATGTTACGCTATGTTATGTTACGCTATGTTATGTTACGCTATTTTATGTTACGCTATTTTATGTTGCACTGTTTTATGCTATGTTACGCTGCGTTATGTTATGCTGTATTATGCTACATAATGCCGTTATGTTCCGCTATGTTATGTTACGCTATGTTATGTTACGCTATGTTATGTTCCACTATGTTATGTTGCTATGCTATGCTCCACTATGTTACTATTGGCTATGTCATGTGACGCTATGTTATGTTTCGCTATGTTACACTTTGCTACACTTTGCTACACTATGCTTCACTATGTTACGCTGTGTTATGCTATGCTATGTTACGCTATATTACACGATGCTACACTATATTACACTATGTTATGTCCCATTACGATATAATACGATAGTTAAGTTTGAAAACTTATCAGAAATAGTTTAAGATATTATTTGACCTGATTAGTTTTCTGCTGCAGTACCGTTAACGGCCTCTGGGACAAATTCCTAGGAAAAACTCTCAAACATACAGTTACTTTACCCCCCCCCTCAGTGGACCCTTTAACTCAGATTTTTCAGGGTAAAAGTGGGAAATATGTGTCACTCTCTGAAAATCAGGTCCAAGACAGAAAAGAATAAGTGACAAAATATTTAAAAATCAAGTTTTTAAGCTCTGAATATTAAAATTTGGCGTCTCAAACCACTGTTTTTGCATTTCTTTGAAACAGGGTCAAACCTGAGGAACGTTTTATTCTCATGAAAGCTGCTCAATGTCCAATAAACTGTATTTTTTTCCAGCATCATTGAAATTCTTATGGGAAAAACACTCGTATTTCCCGTTAAGTAATTAATAAATGTGATTCACGGCTTCTCCACTAACAGCGTTTTTGGCTCCTTCATAAAAAAGACTTATTTAAATGCTCTAAGTGATTTTGACAGTTCGGCTCTGTTCCTCTAACGTTCCAAAAAGTGTCGTACTGGACTCTGTTGATTGTTTGTGATAGTTTGTAGTTTTTAAAATGTTTAATAGGAACAGGAAAAGAAAAGAAAAGTGGCTTTAGTTTGTTTTTTGCTGCGTCTTTCATCAGTTTTTGGACGTGTTGTTCTGACTGGTTTGAAACTTGAACGTCTCTGTGAATATGAGCTTTAAACGAGGGGTTATAGATGGATGGATAACCTGTGTGTTTTATCTGTGTGTGTGTGTGTGTGTGTGTGTGTGTGTGTGTGTGTGTGTGTGAGGGTGTGTGTGTGTGTGTGAGGGTGGGCCTGTAGTGCTCGGGGTGAATTGGGGGGATGAGGCAGGAGGTATTAGCGTAGATGGATGGATGGAGAGTGAGGGAGGAGAAGGAGGAGGTGGATGGATGTTAGAGAAGGTTTTAATAGAAAGACTAATACTCCCTCTGGTAAAACCTGACAGGTCAATTACCAACACACACACTCTCACACACACACACACACAGTGAACAGGGGTGTGCAGAGCCTCCATTAATCCAGAGCTCAGTGTTCAGGATCCAGAGTAAAGGGGGCTCAAACTGAGGCTCTGGACCATAAAAAGGACCCTCTAAGATCAAAGTTTTGAATATTTCATGCTGGATCGTTTTTTCAGTGAGTTACAAGTTAGATTTCTGTTTTAGTTACTTTCTCTCTGAAATCTCTCCACTTTGAGTGTCCTGGTTTTGTGAAAAAAGCTCTTGACGTCGTCTAAATCAGCCTTTCTCAACCTGTGGGTCCTGACCCCAGTGGGGGTCATGAGATGATTTTTGGGGGTCACCAAGTCATTTGACAAAATTCAATTAATATTAAATCACAAAAATTCAGGCTGGGTTGATTAAGTTGTTTTCTTCCTCATTATTCTTCATAAATTTCTTGTATCAGCTGAGTTTGTATGATGTGAACTGCAGTGTTTTACCTGAACGAGTTCAATTAGCAAAAGTTGACAAACTCGTTCATATTTTCACTGCGAAAACTTACATCCAAGTAAGTGTATATGTCTTATTTCTAGAAAAAAATCTCTTTTTATTTTCAGTATGAGCCACATTCAAGAGACCAGTCTAGAAAAATTTCTCATTTCAAGTTATTTTAAGACAAAAATGGCGTCTGAATTCCTTGAAACAAGTAAAAAAAAATCTTTAAGACATTCAAATTTCAAGAAACTTGGAGAGATTTTTTTCTTATCCCACTGGTAGATATTTTTAAGCTGTTAAAAGAAATTCAGAAATTATTTTTGTCTTTAAATAACTTGGAATAAATGGAAAAACAAAAATGTTGACTTGTTCTTTTTCACGCTCAACAATCTCTCCTTCCTCTCCTTCCCTCACTCTTTAGTTAAAATTTTGATTAGTATGAGTTGATTTTTGCTTTCTTACATCAAAATAAAGAATAAAACCTGGGGGTCTCAGACACCAGTGCATGTTAAATCAGGGGTCTCGACTCAGAGAGGTTGAGAATCACTGGTTTAAATGGTCGTTTAGATGGTTCCTGTGTTCCCCAAGTGCCTCTGAATGTACGTAAAGGTTTTCCCTCAGGTGTGTTCAGTCCCTCAGGACTTTGAGACTCATATTGATCTCAGCTTCTTTAAATGACTCAGAGTTTTTCAGGAGGTTTGGCTCATGATGGGGGGATAATGTCAGTGGTTGTGTCCCAGCAGTTTTCTTTGTTTTCAGAGTTCTCCTTGGAGGATTTCTGTGTCTGGTGATATTTTGTGTAGTTCTTACAGAGGTGTTATTAGTTTCTGGGAGAGTTGAGACAACTCTCTTAGGATACAACGTCTGTCATCACCGTTATTATCACGTATTGAACCATCATGACCATCTTCATCCTCCATCCAATTAACTCATTCATTATTAATGAGGGCTGCACGGACCTGGAGTGTGTGTGTGTGTGTGTGTGTGTGTGTGTGTGTGTGTGTGTGTGATTGATGAGTTAAAGACTGTGAGTGGAGCTGGAACCATCAGTCGATGAAATCAATCGACAGAAAATGTTTCCGTGCTCATTTTCAGTCTTTAAAGGGTTAAATTCCCGTGTGGAGATTCTCAGTTTCATTCTTTAAGTTGCTCATTAATTAGACGATCGTTATCTCGTGTTCCAGAGGCGCGGTCATAAACTCAGTGATGTCAGACTCTAAATCTGACATGGCGTCATATCTGGAAGGTTTCACTGATGACTCCTCTTTATCTTCAGTTTGAACGTACTGTCTCTTTAAATCCTCAGAGTTTGACCTCAACTTTCCATCAGGGTGGAAGCCTTGAACCTCATTGGTCGCTGACTACTTTCTAACTGGTTGCAAACTTCCCGTTGACCGGTTGCTCATCAGTTGAGTATTGTTCACTAAGAACTTAGTTAGTAGTTAGAGACTGGTTGCTAACTGGTTGCTAACTGGTTACCAGTTAATTGTGACATTTGCTTAATGGTTGATGGCTTGTTGCTGACTGATGCTGGATAGTGGCAGATTGGTTGGTGATTAGTTACACATTGGTTGCAGCTGGTAACTGATTTGTTGCTTATTATGGGTGGACTGGTTGCTTAATGGTTGCTGACTTGGTTCCTTGATTGGGTTGACTGGCTTGTGATTGGTTGCTTACTGTTTGCTGACCAGCTCCTGACTGGTTTCTCATTGGTATGTGACTGGTTGCTGGAGAGTTGCTGACTTCCTGTGACTAGTTGTGACTAATTCCTGACTTGTTGCCAAGGGGTTGCTGGCTGTTTCCAGATTCCTCTCTGATTATTTTTGACTATTTGCTTTATGGTTGCTGACTTGATGCTTGACAGTTGTGAATTACGACGGATTGGATGTTTTTGGTTGTGCCTGGTAGCTAATTGGTTGCAGATATCTGCTGACTAGTTTATCAATGGCTGTTTATTTGTGTCTTGTGGGTTGCTGGATAGTTAATATTTTGATGTTGATCATTTGCCCAGTGGTTGCTGACTCTTTGCTTTATGGTTGGTGATTATTTGTGGACCAGTTTCTGACCTGTTGCTGGACAGTTGGGGCGAACACAAGGAGTGAAAGCTGGGGCAAACATTAAGACCAACCTTGGGGGCCAATGTTAGGGGCAAACAAAATGGGCAAAGATATGGGGCAACGTCTGTTTGGGAATGGAACGGGGCCATTGTGGGGGGCAAATGTTGAGATGATCCTTTTGGGGGCAAAGTAAGGGATGAAACTTGGGACAAACACTAAGGGCAAATGTTAGGGGCAAATGGAACAATCCTTTGGGAGCAATGTTAACGGGGAACATTGAGGGAGAATGTGAAGGGCAAATTTTGGGGCCAATCTCAGGGGTGAACTCTTGGGGGCCAATGTAAGGGGCAAATGTAATGTCCAAAGTTTGTAGGGAGCGTAAGGGGCAACCATTGGGACAAACCTTGGGAGCCAATGTTAAGACAAACCCTGGCAGGTCAACCTTGGGGGCCAGTGTTAGGGGGAAAACGAAATGGGCAAAGTCAATGAAGAAACATTTGTTTGGGGATGGAAGGGGCAAACATTGGGAGAAAATGTTGAGATAATCCTATTGGGGGAAAAGTTGGGACAATTGTTTGAGGGAAATGTTATGGGCAAACATAATGGTCAAAATTTGTAGGGAACGTAAGGGGCAACCATTGGGACAAACCTTGGGAACCAATGTTGGGGGTGAACCCTGGAGGGCCAAACAAAATGCGCAAACTCAGGGGCAAATGTTAAGAGTGAGCTATTGGGGGGAACATGAGGGGGAAACTCTGTGATGAACTTCCAGAGTGAACTTTAGGGGTTAAGATTTTGAGGGAACATTGTTGAGGAATATACAGGGGGGGCATTTGTTGGAGTTGAGCTCTACGGGCTGTCATTTTGGGACAAAATTTGGGGGCAAGCTTTAGGGGCAAAGGTTTGGGATAAATGTTGGGTCCGGAGACATCATCATCAGCTTGTTTCTGTCTGTTTTTCTTCGTCCAGTCTCTTTGATGTCATCAGTGTGGAATAAACCTGATGTATTGAAGCTGCAGATTGAGTTAAATCTCAGATAACCACCCCCCCGTTCTCCTCCCCCTGTCTGCTCTCATCTCTCTGCACCAAGTGTCGGTCTCTGATGAGTTTCAGGGTTTTAATGGAGCCGCTGCCCTCCACGCTGGGATCCTTTAATGAGATGGAAGTGTAATAACGTCCCTTTAACAAGGCCAGTTAACGATGACATCCACTAAGCTCTGTTTGATTCCCACATAAAAACTCTCAATCAGAGCCTCAGCAACGGCCTGGACCCCCGCCAGAGAGAGAGAGAGAGAGAGAGAGAGAGAGAGAGAGAGAGAGAGAGAGAGAGATCCTACCACTCCTCCGTCAGATCACTCCATCAGGACAAAGTTAAAAAAGATCCAGTCATCTCAAGGATTAAATAACTGATTTATACCAAGACTTCAAAAAGATCCAGGGGCAAAACAAAGCTTCAGCTGAATCTCAATTTATCAGATTATTGTGTAAAAGTTATTTCATTCCAGTGATTCAGTTCAAAAGTTCTCAAACATTATATTTCTCCTGTCCACATCGCCAAAAAAACTGCAGACAAAAACGTAAGATAACACAACACTTGTTCTCGTTCATAGAGAAGACTTTGACCTTATGACAAGAGTTTATCATTTTACTGCAGGAATAAAAATGAGAGTTTGACCTGATCCTAAGAAACTCCGCCCCCTCACCTGAGACAAACCAGGAAACTGGTTTTTATTTCTCATAACTGAGCTGAGAGAGACAGACGCTGCAGGAGGAGAACTCTGGGAACTTTACCATCAGACTTTTACAAACTTTACAAACTTTCATGTCTCAGGGAGAAACTTCCTAAAGCTGCGTCTTCAACTTCACTCTCAGACAGAATGGCGTCCAGACTGGAGGAAGATCTGAGCTGTCCGGTCTGCCATGAGGTCTGTAAAGATCCAGTTATTCTGTCCTGCTACCACAGCTTCTGTAAAGACTGTCTGCAGAGCTGGTGGAGGGAGAAGGAGGACAGGGAGTGCCCAGTTTGCAAGAGGAAACATTCAAAGAACTTTCTACCTCCTAACTTCACTTTAAAGAACCTGTGTGACAGTTTCCTCCTGGAGAGAGGTCAGAGACCTTCAGAGGATCTCTGCAGTCTACACTCGGAGAAACTCAAACTCTTCTGTCTGGACCATCAGCAGCCAGTTTGTCACATCTGCAGAGATTCAGAGAAACACAGCGAGCACAGATTCAGACCCATCGATGAAGCTGCTGGAAACCTCAAGAAGAAGCTTCTGGAAACTCTGGAGCCTTTAAAGAGCAAGTTAAAGGTTTGTGAAGGAGTTAAAGTGAAGTTTGCTGAAACTGCAGAACACATTGAGGTCCAGGCCCGACACACAGAGAGGCAGATTAAGGATGAGTTTAAGAAGCTTCATGAGTTTCTAGAAGAGGAAGAGGAGGCCAGGCTGTCTGCACTGAGGGAGGAAGAGGAGCAGAAGAGTCAGAGGATGAAGGAGCAGATGGAGGCTCTGAGCAGAGAGATAGCAGCTCTTTCAGACACAGTCAGAGACACAGAGGAGCAGCTGAGAGCTGGAGACGTCTCATTCCTGAAAAACTACAAGGCTGCAGTGGAAAGAGTCCAGCAGCGCCCCCTGCTGGAGGATCCACAGCTGCCCTCAGGAGCTCTGATAGAGCAGGACAAACACCTGGGCAACCTGAGCTTCAACATCTGGAACAAGATGAAGAACATGGTCTCCTACAGTCCTCTCATTCTGGACCCAAACTCTGCTCATCCAGAACTCATCCTGTCTGAGGATCTGACCTCAGTGAGAAAAGGAGAGAGACAGAAAGTTCCAGAAAATCCAGAGAGGACCAGCTTTTCTGTCCTGGGCTCTGAGAGTTTTAACTCAGGGACTCACAGCTGGGACATCGACGTTGGAGACAATCCGTGGTGGTTCCTGGGTTTGACATCAGGGTCTGTTCAGAAAGACAGATTCAAACAGTCTGGATGTTGGAGAATATGGTTCATTAATGGTAGATACAGAGCAGGCTCCCCATCCCATGGTGTCTCTGTTCTGTCAGTGCAGAATCGTCTCCAGAGGATCAGAGTGAATCTGGACTGGGACAGAGGACAGCTGTCGTTCTCTGATCTTGATACTAACACACACATACACACCTTCACACACACTTTCACTGAGAAACTGTTTCCATTCATGAACACCTCGGAGGAACAACCACTGAAGATTTTACCTCTGAAAGTCTCTGTGCATATGGAACATCAAAAGTAGATGATGATGGATAATCTATGTTGTTGGATGGATTTTGAATCTGTTAAT
Organism: Thalassoma bifasciatum; assembly: GCA_008086565.1. NCBI lineage: Eukaryota > Metazoa > Chordata > Actinopteri > Labriformes > Labridae > Thalassoma > Thalassoma bifasciatum. Next base: position 19,571 of record RPOG01003968.1, on the reverse strand, counting down.
TTCTTCTTCTCTTGTTTTATTATCAGTGATTTATCCAAACCTTTCCTCTCTCCTCTTTCCATCTTGGTTGGAATGTGTTCAGTGTTTAATGATTAACATGATGTTTGTTTAAAAAACTCTTTAATTTGTTGTCAGATGTTCTCGTCTCTGTTCAAAGACGTTTCCCTGTTTCTATCTTTAAACTTTGGTTTGTTTTACTTTATGATCAGTCTGTTAATAATCAGTTAGAGTGAGTTCAGTTTGTCTCCTTTAACTCGTTTTCAGTTTTTATAGTAATCAGGGCCCAAGTGTAACATTATTGAATGTTTACTTGAATTTAAAATGTGACTGGTTGTATGTTTTGTGTCTGTACAGTGAAATAAATGAGTGGTGTTAAACTCTGACCTCTTGGTGTGATGTGTCCACATTACTAACACCTTAATTTATCTAAAGTAAGTCTTCACTGCTCTTCTAATCCTGTGGAGGATGGAATAAACCAAAAAGTTTTTATTGTGTTTATGTCTGAGTCAGAAAGCTGTGGGATCCAAACAGGTGACTCTGGGAGGAAGTTTTCTTCAGGAACTACTTTTTTCCAGATGATGCACTGGTTTCTGGGTGAAAACTGTGTAACTAACCTCTTTAACCCCCCCCCCCTCCTTCAGACCCTGTATGTGCCCATGATTGGGGGGAGTCCAACCAGGGGGCGGTGCCAGTCGTGGAGGGTGATGCTGGTTGGCTGTCCTGTCCTCTTTTCTCTCATCCCTCCGTCTACAACTACTCCTCCAACCAGAACACGGGGCACAACCTGGTCTGGTACTTCACCCCCCAGGGTCAGGACCTGGAGAACCCCATCAAGTACAGGTAGGAGCTCAGGAGGTTCTCACTACTTTAATCAAATTCATGGTCTGTGTGTGGAAAAAACAGTCTTTTACTTGTACAGTTGTGCCTAAAAGTTCACATACCCAAACAGAATTTATGTTTTCTTGGCCATTTCTCCGAGAATATGAATGAAAACACAAAAACTTTTGTGGCTCAATGATATTGAGGTCAGGAGACTGAGATGGCCACTCCAGAACCTTCACTGTATTCTGCTGTAGGTCCACTTGGCTTTGTGAGTTAAAGCTGTCGCTAAAGGTGTGGTTGTAGTAGTGGTTAAAAGTGTAGGTGTTGTTGTAATTACAGGTGTAGGTTTAGTTATTAGTGTGATAATGGATGAAGTTGAAGGTGTAGTTAAAAGTATAGATGTTGTAATTAAAGGTGTAGGTCAGGTCACTTTTGTCAAACTTGGGTTTTAAGATGGACAGTGATTTTAAATCCGATTGACAGATCAGCTCTGTTGTTAAGTCCAGCTTTTATCATCTAAGGCAGCTGGAAAAGGTGAAGCCTTTTCTTGCACATTCGCACTTTGAAGCAGTAATCCACACTTTTATTACGTTACGACTGGATTACTGCAGGAGTCAGCCAGGGCTCCCTTACACGTCTCCAGTTGGTGCAAATTGCAGCCGCCCACCTTTTAACTGGAGGACGTTAGAGGGAGCACATCAGCCCAATCCTGGCCTCCCTCCACTGGCTGCCTGTGCACTTTAGGGTCCATTTTAAGATTCTTTTATTTGTTTTTAAATCTTTTAATGGTCTGGCCCCACCTTACCTCTCTGAGCTCCTCCACCCCTACACTCCTGCTCGGGGCCTCAGGTCAGCTGACCTCCTGCTCCTCCAGGTACCGAGGTCCAAACAGAAGCTCAGAGGGGACAAACTTTCTCTGCCTCTCCACATCAGACGATCCACCTCACTGTCTGTTTTTAAAACTCGTCTTAAAACCCACTTTTATTCCTTGGCTTTTAACCCACCATGAGACTCGACTCTGTTTTAGTGCTTTATGGTTTGTTCTTAGTTATTGTTTAACTTATTGTTTTTATTGTTCTTAAATTTGTTTTTAGGAACAACAAAACAATGAACAATAACATGAGTGTTATATCTGATTTTTATCTTTGTTTCAATGTTTCTGTCCATACGTGTACAGCACTTTGATTTAGTGATTGGTGTAGTTATTAGTGTGGTGTAGCAAAATCTATAAGTGAAGTTGTATTTGTGGGTTTAGGTGTAGTTGAAGTTAAAATCATCAGTATAGGTGTAGTTGTAGCTGTTATAGAAACTGTAGGTGTAGTAATTATATTATAGGTGAACGTGAAGGTGTAGATGTAGTTGTACTTATTGTACTAGGCTCAGGTGAAGTTGTTGTAATATGCAAATGTATATAATTTTAATTATAGATCTGGATTTAGTTGTAGGTTCAGGTGTAGTTGTTGTTAAAGGTGTAGGTGTAGTCATAGTTACAGATTTAGGTGCCCCTCCTACAGGAGCCTAGTTTGGGATTTGCTTTTTTCCCTCTTCCTCCCTCTTGTTTCTCCTTTTTTTTGTCAAATGAAACAAAGCGCCGCACACGCTGGCAGTTCCCCCGCTCCTGTTATATGTCACTGTTTTCTTTTATTATATCTTGTAGATGTAGTTTTAGTTGTAGGTGAACTTGTACAGTAAAGTGGTGAGTGTGTGAGGTGTTTCTGGCTGCTTCAGTCTGATTGGTCGGTCTCAGATTAACTGTGTGATGATGTGGTTGTAACGATCTTCCTTCAGACGGATTTATGGCGTTTGGAGGCGAGCGGCTCGATTAGCGTCTCTGAACGCCGCTCGGTTTGTTCTGAGGTCGTTCTGATTGAGCGGTTCCTGATTGATGATCGCTCACAGTCTGTGGTTCTCTCTGCAGCGCCAGGATCAGCAGAGACCGAGAGCGACTGTGGCTGCAGCCGGCCGTGACCGCCGACACCGGACTCTACATCTGCATGCTGCGGTGAGACACGCACACGCCACATGCCACACGCCACATGTACACGCTCCACTCACTGAGCTGCATTCACTGACTAAGAGTTTAAAACCCGCTCACTGAGCTTCATGTGGGAACAAAATTTCCACTCAAACTTCAAAAACATCACATTTGAAGAAGGAGAATTACTTTAAAGAGGAGGACAATTAATATGATGGGGTCATCACAAAAAGATCTCATGATATGATCAAAGACGGGCCTCAAACACCAAGGTCCATCCCTGTAGGGCTGGCCAATCAGAGGAAGAGGGGGTTTTCTATGTTTCAAAACCTATAACTGAAGAACCACAAGGTCAAAATTCATCAGTGACACCTTATTTGAAAGATTTTTTATAAGCATTTTTGAACATCATTAACTTCAAGATGCTTCATGCCAGACATAAAACATCCACCACATCACTTCTACACCTTCTCATCTACATCTGAGTGAAATTTGAGCTTTTTAGATAAAACTTTGTAGGAGTTAGAGAGTTTTTAAGTCTCAGGTGACCAACTGCCCATTCTTTCATCTGAAGACTCCGTGCAAACAAAACCAGCTTCTTCAGAGCTCAGTGTCCTCTTTTTAGTCAACTTTGACTGTGTTATATTACGCATATAAATGTGAATGAAGACGCACTGCAATAAATGGGTCTCGTCAATGATCTAAGTGGCTGCAGCTGCTTCCTGTGAAGTGTAAGGTGATTGGTTCCTGTAGGAGTGAGTGACAGGCCTGTTAGCCAATAAACGAGCCTCTAATAGAGCTATTACACAAGACCAGTCAAGCAGGGAGCACTTGTTGTCTATCACAAGCTGTCCTGGGATGAAAACTCAACAGAAAACAATGGGGTCACTTTAGTCTTGCAGCTAGAACCCTGTTGAAAACAAAGACTTGCAGCTTTGTCAGATTGACATTGAGGAGGAAATGCTCTAAGACTGTGAAGCTGCTGTTATTGATGAGAACGGACACGACAGACAGACAAACAACGGACTTTACAGGAGAAATTTCACCACTTGGAATAATTTGATGAAACAACACTTTTGATATGTTTGAACTCTGGATTCCTCTGGTGGAAAGGAGAGTGAATATTCAGGGTACGGGCGTCAGGATGTGACGTAATGACCCCAAACAGGTAGGACGTCCACGTTGTTGTGATCACTATCAGAGTGATTCTTTCACTTATTATGTTTTGTTGCTGAAGAAAACTGTGAAACAAACTCAGAGACTGAAATGTGAAGAATCTAAACCGGTAGATTTAAATATAGATTGTGGTTTTTCAGCTCAGATAAACTCTTTCCCAGCATCCTCTGCTCTCTGCGCTGCGTCTCCGCCCTCTCTTAATCAGACTGAGTGGCTCTGAGAGCGACTGAGGATCCAGGATCGCTCAGATGGAGGTTCAGGAGCCGAGGACCTGACCCTCAGCTGGAGACGCTCCAGAGCGACATGTGACACTCGCCAAGGGATGGGTTCATCCAGGGAGAGGAGGTCAAAGGTCACAGGGCTCTAAATTTAATCAGTGCGGGGTCGAGGCCTGTGGCTGCGTTTAATTCACTCAGAGACAGAGGCTGAGACTCTGCAGTTTATCACAGCGAGCGAAAGTGTGAGGGGAAAGTTTAAAGCCACATCCTGCTTCCTGTGAGCTTCAGTGACATCACAGTCGTGTTGTTTTTGACGTTTGACCTTTTTTTCTGTGAGTGAGTTTTCACCTCTGTCTCCTGCAGAAACAAGTCGTCCTGTAATAAAATCGCCATCAACCTGACCGTGCTGCAGCGTGAAGAGGTCGTCCGTGGAAACTCCTGTCAGCTGCCGGCGGTCGGCCCCACGCGTCAGGAGGTGATTCCTCTTCAGGAGGGAAAACTCCTCAACTGTCCGGGTCTGCAGGAGGCCGCCAAGATGGCTGACGGCGAGCCAGCGGTGACCTGGTACCACCAGACGCCAGAGAGCTCGGTAACACGTTTACGCTGAAGTATTCATGTTTTAAAAGGCGCCGTTTTTAGACGTCTCTCTCACGTGACCCGTGTCGTCTCCACAGCGCTGTGAACGATACCCGTTCTGGAACACGAACCGGCAGCAGATCGGCGCCGGTCTGCAGTTCCACCTCATGCTGCTGCCGTACAGAGGGTTATACTTTTGCACCGTCCAGTACCAGAGGAAAGGGAAGACGCTCAACTTCACCAGGAGCATCAACGTCACCGCAGTCTGTGAGAAAAGCCGCCAACGCTGCTTCAAACTCCGCCTCCTCGCCACGTCACACAGACTCTAATGTTCTCTGTTCTCTCAGATCCGTCCACTGTTCCTAAAGAACCGACCATCCTCCAACCAGCTGCAGGCCAGGTCTTCATCGTCAAACAAGGTCAGAAACCGCCATCTGTGACATCATCACACAGCGTCACACACATACCTGCAATTACAGCTCATCACCAGAGGGGGCGCTAAGTCACCAAAGCTCAAATCTTAACACATCTGAAATAAATCAAAGTCCTGACTTTGGTTAATTTGACACTTTATCAGTTCAAGTGAAAAAAATTAAATCCAGGTTTTAGAAATCCAACAGCATTGACAGTAAAGTAAAACATGTGGTAAAAAAAATAAAAACAAAAAAAAGGTTCATTCTTGACGTTCTAGATAAATGTCTAAGCGTTGCATAAGTAGTGTCAAAATAAAGTCGTAATGTTAAAAAATTAAAGTCAAAACAAAGATGTAAAGTTACTTCTTAAATTAAAAAGCAGAGATTATAATTGAGACAAAGTTGTAAAGTTACAAGATGAAAACTAAGATATTTTTGTAAAGTTATGAGGTAAATTTTTGGGTTAAAGTTGTTACATTTTGACATTATAGGTAAGCAGGATTGTTTTTAGCTCTGAATGATTGTCCAGTAGAAACATAAAAAGCTGATTGGATCCACATCCTGCAGCATTACAACAGTATGGCTCTGTAGTAGAAGAGTCCAGGTGCTGAACTGACCTGAGGTGGTCATGTTGAAAACACTTGAAGCTTTTTTTAACAAAGACGGTAAAAAAATAGATCCTGGATGAGGACAGAAGGAGACAGTGAGCGGATGTTTCCAGTGTTTGATTTGTGTTCGTGCAGTTTCATCAGTGTATCCAGACGGATCCTGCAGCAGAAAAACCACCCTCTCTCTGTGTTTTTATGACTTTCCTCCTCCTCCTCCTCCACCTGCAGCTGCTCCGTCAGTGATGGAGAGGCTGCTCATCTTCTGCCAACAACTTCTTTAAATTGGTTTTTCCTGCGAGCGGCTCGGACGAGCTTCAACATTCAGGGAGTTAATGGTCCGGACAGGATTAGTGAAGGCTGAGGGAGAGCGTTGGTAAAACAGGACGAGACGTTACAGCATGATCACACACACACACACACACACACTGACACACACACTGACACATGTACAGGCTCTGTTACTGCTGATTAACTGAGGTATTTAAAGGGAACACAGGCTGAAGCTGTAATTACATGGATATGAAGAATTCACACGTCAGCGAAAACTCAACATTAAACCCACAAACGCATGAACGAGCCAAATTATCCGTGATATAAGACAAGAAAATTAGTGTTATATGTGTTATATGGACATGACTATTTCTCAGTTTCCTTATGGAACATGTGTCTACATGGGATTTCCTGTGTTATTTGGTAGCATAATGCTAAGCGAGGTTTTGGAATGAAATAAAGTATACGTATAAAATATAGCAAAATCAAACCACCTTGTAGTTAATTCTTCTGTCGTCTCTTCATAACCAGAAAAGCCCAACTGCACACTTGAGAGAGCCGAAATGCACCGTGCACAGAGCCTGTACATGCCTCCTACAACAGTGGGTGAAAGTGCTCATGGGAAATGAAGTCTTTATCCTGATTAAAAAAAAAACTCTACCACTTCTGTTCACAGGTGTCACAGTGCTGCACATAAAGATGAGCTTATCAAGTAAATAGTTCAAGAACTAGCTCAAAGTGATCAGGGATAGATGACTGAGCACGTCCAGGGCGTCCAAAAAAACTGCAACAAGTGTATGAATGACTAAAATAAGAATATAATCAAGAACAAAGTGGAGAAAAGGAGCGATAATGCAAAAAAGAGGCATTAAACTTGCAGATATTTCACTGTTGTTTGTCCCTGTCAGACCTGGAGGTCAGGGATGGATGACTTAGCATGTCCAAGGCGTCCAAGAAAAACTGCCACAGGTGTATGAATGACTAAAATGTGACTATAATCAAACACAAAGTGGAAAAAGAAGAACAAAAAGACTGAAGAGAGGCATAAATCCTGCAGATGTTTCACTGTTGTTTGTCTCTGTAAGACTCAGAGGTCAGGGATGGATGACTGAGCATGTCCAGGGCTTCCAAAAAAACTGCAACAAGCGTGTAAATGACTAAAATAAGAATATAAAAAAGGACAAAGTGAGAACAAAGACACAAGTAGACTTAGAGAGGGAGTAAAAATTGCAGATGTGTCACTGTTGATTGTCTCTATCAGACAAAGAGGCCAGGTATGGATGACTGAGCATATCCAGGGCGTCCAAGAAGACTATCACAAGCATATAAATGACTAAAATTAATATATAATAATGCACAAAGTGGAAAAAAAGTACAAGAACACTGAAAAGAGGCATAAAACTTGCTGATGTTTCATGTTGTTTTTCTCTGTCAGACTCAGAGGTCAGGGATGGATGACTGAGCATGTCCAAGGTGTCCAAGAAAACTGCCACAGGTGTATGAATGACTAAAATGTGACTATAATCAAACACAAAGTGGAAAAAGAAGAACAAAAAGACTGAAGAGAGGCATAAATCCTGCAGATGTTTCACTGTTGTTTGTCTCTGTAAGACTCAGAGGTCAGGGATGGATGACTGAGCATGTCCATGGTGTCCAAGAAAAGTGCAACAAGCATATGAATGACTGAAATAAAATATAAATAAGGACAAAGTGAGAACAAAGACACAAGTAGACTTAGAGAGGGAGTAAAAATTGCAGATGTGTCACTGTTGATTGTCTCTGTCAGACACAGAGGCCAGGGATGGATGACTGAGCATGTCCAGGGCGTCCAAGAAGACTATCACAAGCATATAAATGACTGAAATTAATATATAATAATGCACAAAGTGGGAAAAAAGTACAAGAACACTGAAAAGAGGCATAAAACTTGCTGATGTTTCATGTTATTTTTCTTTGTCAGACTCAGAGGCCAGGGATGGATGACTGAGCATGTCCAGGGCATCCAAGAAAACTGCAACAAGCGCATAAATGACCAAAAAAAAAAACTAATGTTGTTCCTTTCAGACACTGAGGTGCAGCTGGTGTGCAGAGGTCTGTTCCCTTACCTGGAGTCTGGATGGGACATCTGGTGGACCGTGGACGGGAAGATGCTGGACAAGCTCAGCGACCATCACAGATTCTCTCTGGTCAACAGGTGAGAGAGACGCGCTTCTTTTTCTCATCAGCTGTTTTTAGAGGTGAAGCTGCAGCTGGGGGGCGCTGTCGGGCCTAAAGTGTGTGATGTGTGTTTGTTTACAGGCAGGTGGATTACGACCTCGGGGACCGGACAGAGGAGAGCGTGTTGGTGATCAAAGACTTCCAGTTTGAAGACCTGAGCCGAGAGTTTAACTGTTCGCTGAGAAACGCCAGAGGCTCCAGGACGCGGCGCGCTCACCTGGAGGAAGAAGGTACGAACCAATCAGAAACAGACCCGAGTGCTCATCTTTCACCGTTTCCTCCACCGTCTGTTCACGACTCTGAGGCATTTTAGGGTAAAAACATAGAAGAAGCTGAATCTGTGGGCGAGTTAAAAGCTCACAGGTGTGGAAGTTGTTTAGATTCCTCCGAAGGTTGTGAGGTCGGAGTTTGGTGTGAAATCATTTTACGTTTTTAATGACCGCACTCTTCATTTCTTACTCAGCTTGTCCTCCTTTGTCTGAGACATTCCTGAGTTGATTGCGCCATCATGTCTGGTCCAGGCAGGGCCACTTCTTCTTCTTTATTTTTGTTTTTGGCGGTTGACAAACAGTGATTAGGTGCATTACTGCCACCTACTGATATGAAGTATGAATCAGGATATCTTTACCTACTCTCTCCGGTGGGAAACTAATGAAATACATAAGTGAATAATAATTTAAAAAATTGAATAATTACCATTCTCATACGGATTTTAAATTCTTTTGATAAACTTTGTCCTCCGTGGAAGCTAAGGCCCCGTTTCCATGACAGCGGTTTTAGGGTGAAACGCAAAAACTTTGTTGTATTTCAGCGTCCCGTTGTGGAAACGGCGTTTCAGCCGACCTAAAACGCAAACTTTTAAAAACAGCCTCCAGAGTGGAATTCTACTGAAACACTGTTTCCACCGTTGCCATGTTAACAACAAGTTGGCATTTTCAGTGCACTATAAAAAAGAAAAAGTTGAGAAAACTTAAAATATCAAGGCAACATGATGCAAGAGATTTTTGAGTTTTCCCAACTTTTGCCAGCTGTTGTTGACTTAACTAAGGTTTTTGAGTTTTGCCAAAAGTTCTGCCAACTTGGATCTTTTTGTTCACTTTATGAGGATAATACTGTGAGACTAATGAAAAATTTCTTGCTTGAATGCAATGTATTTCTACCTACACCAAACACAGATTTTTGTGTTGAATTAATAAACAGTTTTCCCATCAATGTCATGTATTTCTACTTTCTTTAAATATAGATATTCTTCTTATTGTATAAATACACAATTATTCCTTCAATGGCATATATTCCTTGATTCACCCAACACAAATATTCTTGTTGAATAAATGATAAAATTTATTTTTGCTATAGTTTTACATTCAAAACTGCTCAATAGATGGATAATTAATAATACACACTACAGCTGAATGGTGTCAAGAATTTTTTTATTCAGTTTACCAGTGAACAGTAAAACCATCATTAATGCATGTGTAAAAACAAAACATACATACTGTTCTATTAGTCTCACAACATTGAATCTTCCTCCATGCTGAGAATTTGAAATCAACACTGAACTGAAATGTAAATTATGATCTTTGATGATGATTTTTTATTCCTTTGTTTTAAAACTTGAATAAGCTCAGCTATGTCAAACCAACACTTCAAGAGACAATTGCTGTATTCCAGAGGAGTGTTTTTGCCTATTGTATATTTACAACATAATGTGAACTTTTATGGTAATGTATAGTCGGCAGAAATGGTGGCAATATTAAATTCTCAAAAGACTTGCATTTTTTCTACAAACAGTGTTCCTCGGAGAGTAAATTTTATGCTTCTGTCACTACATGAAGGATTTTTGCAGTTAGCTACTGTGCTAAGTAGTTTTCTTCTTCTCTCAAGTCCAAACCTGACAAAGCCAAAAATCACATCAGACATAAACAAACCTTTGACCTCCACCTCAAAGAGGAATTTAATCCACAAGTCAAGACAGGTTTGTGGTTTTTATGCAGGAATAGAAATAAGAGCCAGTTTGACCTGTTTCTGCCATCAAGAAGCTCCGCCCCCTCACCTGACTCACCTGAGACAAACCAGGAAACAGATTTTTATTTTTCATAACTGAGCCGAGAGACAGACGCTGCGGGAGGAGAATCTGGGAACTTTACCATCAGACTTTTACAAACTTTCATGTCTCAGGGAGAAACTTCCTAAAGCTGCATCTTCAGCTTCACTCTCAGACAGAATGGCGTCCAGACTGGAGGAAGATCTGAGCTGTCCGGTCTGCCATGAGGTCTATAAAGATCCGGTCCTCCTGTCCTGCTGCCACAGCTTCTGTAAAGACTGTCTGCAGAACTGGTGGAGGGAGAAGGAGGACAGGGAGTGTCCAGTTTGTAAGAGGAAGAGTTCAAAGGAAAAACCACCTGTTAACCTGGCTTTAAGGAACCTGTGTGAGAGTTTCCTCCTGGAGAGAGGTCAGAGACCTTCAGAGGATCTCTGCAGTCTGCACTCGGAGAAACTCAAACTCTTCTGTCTGGACCATCAGCAGCCAGTTTGTGTCGTCTGCAGAGATTCAGAGAAACACAGCGAGCACAGATTCAGACCCATCGATGAAGCTGCTGGAAACCTCAAGAAGAAGCTTCTGGAAACTCTGGAGCCTTTAAAGAGCAAGTTAAAGGTTTGTGAAGGAGTTAAAGTGAAGTTTGCTGAAACTGCAGAACACATTGAGGTCCAGGCCCGACACACAGAGAGGCAGATTAAGGATGAGTTTAAGAAGCTTCATGNGGAAGAGGAGGCCAGGCTGTCTGCACTGAGGGAGGAAGAGGAGCAGAAGAGTCAGAGGATGAAGGAGCAGATGGAGGCTCTGAGCAGAGAGATAGCAGCTCTTTCAGACACAGTCAGAGACACAGAGGAGCAGCTGAGAGCTGGAGACGTCTCATTCCTGAAAAACTACAAGGCTGCAGTGGAAAGAGTCCAGCAGCGCCCCCTGCTGGAGGATCCACAGCTGCCCTCAGGAGCTCTGATAGAGCAGGACAAACACCTGGGCAACCTGAGCTTCAACATCTGGAACAAGATGAAGAACATGGTCTCCTACAGTCCTGTGATCCTGGACCCAAACTCTGCTGGATCAAAACTCATCCTGTCTGAGGATCTGACCTCAGTGAAACGAGGAGAGAGACAGAAAGTTCCAGAAAATCCAGAGAGGATGGGCCTCTGCTCTGTCCTGGGCTCTGAGAGTTTTAACTCAGGGACTCACAGCTGGGACATCGAGGTTGGAGACAATCAGAGCTGGAGCCTGGGTTTGATATCAGAGTCTGTTCAGAAAGACGGATTCAAAAAGTCTGGATTTTGGAGAATAAGGTTCTCTAATGGTAAATACGGAGCGTTCTCTTCATCCCATCCTGACTCTGTTCTGCCAGTGCAGAATCTTCTCCAGAGGATCAGAGTGAATCTGGACTGGGACAGAGGACAGCTGTCGTTCCTTGATCTTGATACTAACACACACATACACACCTACACACACACTTTCACTGAGAAACTGTTTCCATACTTTTACACATCGAGGAACCAACCACTGAAGGTTTTACCTCTGAAAGTCTCTGTGAATGTGGAACAATGGACATAGATGACGATGCTTTCAGAGGTTTTGTTGGTTTGATTTTGTTTCTGTTGATTTTCTTCTTCCTGTTTTATCAACAGTGATTTTTCCAAACCTTTCCTCATTCTTCTTTTCCATCTTGGTTTGAATATGTTCAGTGTTTGATGATGAACACAACGTTTGTCTGATTTGAAGTCTGTAAAGAAGCAGTTACAGTTGGTTCACTCTGGCTCTTTTTTAACATTTATATCTTTTTAAGTCCTTTGGTAATGATTTTATCAGACTCACTATTAAAATCAGGTGCAAGTATTAATGAGGCATGTTGTTTAATCCCATAAATAAATGGCAAAAGCAGAAAACTGGAAGTGAATCCATGATTATATTTTGAAACGTTTCACTTTTATAAGCGTTAAGTTGTGTAACTAATCACTGACAGATTAACTGAGACTTAAAGCTGTTAATAAGCTTTTGTGAAAGTTATTTACAGCGAAACTGGGACTGACTGGGTTCATGATCATTGAGCTTATCTATGACTTAATATTTACAGTAAAACTGAGACTGAACCACTCCATAAATGTAAACCCTTTTTTTAAAGTCATATTTTACAGTAAAACTGAGACTCTTCAGGTTCTTAATCTGGAACAAAGACAAACTGAAGCCTCTGTGGAACTTACAGTTACAGTGAAACTAAGACTTTGCAGTTTTGAAATCCTATAGCTAGGCAGCTTCAAGTCACTCATAGAACTAACTTTTAACAACGAAACTGAGACTCATCTCAAACAGATTTATTGCTGCTCTTCTTGGCAAAATACTGAAAACAGTGAAACTGGGACTCATCAAGTTTAAATGCCTTTCATTTTGAGTAACTGAAAAATAACAACCAAACTAAGACCTTCCAGTCTCGTAATCCTCAAGTTAGCCAGTTTGACGACTCTGGGTAAAGTTTGATTACAGTGAAACTGGGACTCACAACAAACAGATGAATGCAGGTTCTTCTGTGTAACCCGATTTTTACAGTAAAACTGAGACATTCAAGGTTGATTAACCTGAAGCCTGAGGCTAACTCATCTAAAACAGATAAATTGGCATTTCTCTTGGTAAATTTTTATTGAGGGTGAAACTGAGACTTGACAATTTCAAAATCCTGAAGTAAGCCAGCTTAAAGTCACTGGTAGAACTAACTTTTAACAATGAAACTGAGACTCATCTCAAACAGATTTGTTGCTGCTCTTCTTTGCAAATTATTGTGAACAGTGAAACTGAGACTCATCAGGTTTAAATGCCTTCAATTTTGAGTAATTGATTAGTGACAAATAAACTGAGACTTTCCAATCTTGTAATCCTGAAGTTAGCCAGTGTAACGTCTGTGTGTAAAGTGTGTTTACAGTGAAACTGGGACTCACAACAAACAGATGAATGCAGGTTCTTCTGTGTAACCCAATTTTTAAAGTAAAACTGAGACATTCAAGGTTGACTAACCTGAAGCTAACTCATCTAAAACAGTTAAATTGGCGTTTCCCTCAGTGAATTGTTATTTACAGTGAAACTGAGACTCATTACAAACAGATGAATGTGGTATACTTCTGTATAACCAACTTTTTATGGTTTTTGAGACATTCAAGGTTGATTAACCTGAAGCTTACTCATCTGAAACAGTTAAATTGGCGTTTCTCTCAGTGAATTGTTATTTACAGTGAATCTGAGACTCATTACAAACAGACAAGTGGACTGAAAGGAGTTAAATCTCCCAGAGGCTGAACCTTTGGTCAGATGATGTTTTAACACGTGTTGAGTTGAAAAATTGAAGGTGGTGATGTTATGATGAAAACAGGTGAGCGTCCAGAGCAGGTCTCACTTTCACACGTGTGTTTTTGTGTGTTAGAGTCAGGCTGTTTGGATGTAAACGTGTGTGTGTTTGTGTGTGTGTGTTTTCCAGTGTCGCTGCCGACCGTGGAGCTGGGTTGTGGTCTGGGCGTGACCCTGGTCCTGATGCTGCTCCTCTTCGTGGTCTATCAGGTTTTCTGGCTGGAGCTGCTGCTGCTCTATCGCTCCTGGTTCGGCACCGATGAGAGACACACAGGTGAGAGCGCAGGTGAAGAGTCTCCTCTTCGCTGTGGTAATGTTGATGTTTCACTCTGACGTGTTTGACTTCCTGCCTGGGCTGAAGGTGTGATCAGGTTTAGACCGACTCTCTGCAGAATAAGTCGTAAAGTTCGCTCTCATCTGCCAGGTAACTGAAAATCTGCCGTCTCACCTCCATCACTTTAACATCCTGGTGCTAAATTTCTCCGTTTAACGACGGCGTTTTGTGTCTGGCTGCGATCGGAGCATTTAGATTATTAAACTCTTTATGAGAAGAGGAGAAGAAAAAAAAGGAACTTCCTCATTCGAGCTGCCAGGTTTAGTCCATCAAATCCAGAAATCAGAGCGACGGCGTGATGGAGCGAGAGGACGAGCGGCGAGATCCTGGCAGCGGAAACGCTTCAACGCTGATGTTTTACGACGAAGCTTTTAACTCTGAGAGACGCCGCCGCATCGCTGCTCCAAACTCTGCACGCCAGAGAAACTTTAAAAGAGGCCGATAAAATTTAACTCCACGCTCTTTATTTTTTAAAGGTGGATTCTGCTGTTTTTAAAGTCAAAGGACTAATCTGGACAAAATAGTTTTTGAATCGATCAAACATCCGCAGTGGAAGAACAAATGGCCAATGAACTACATCTCCTATAATGCAATTGTGATTTTTTTTTTTGTGCTATTATTTCTCTGTTTTTAAACAAAATCATTGTAGAACATGAACAGTTACATTAAAACCCACTACCCCTACAACTGGGACTGATTTTTACACATTTTAACCACTTTTACCTGCTTTTTTCACACTTTTGGAACTTTTTTGGCAACAAACTGACCTCACTGCAAAATCTGAAATCTTAGCAAGTCATTACGTCTTATTTTTAGTAACATTTATCTTATTTTTCTTAATTTGAGCCACATTCACCAGACCAGGTCATAAAAATGTCTTATTTTAAGTTTTTTTAAGACAAAAATGAGGTGTAAATTGCTTGTAACAAGTCAAAAAAATCTGCCAATGGGATAAGACGAATTTGTGGTGTCTCAAGATGTCTTGATACAAGAAACTTTTTCTTATCCCATTGGCAGATTTTTTTTTGACTTGTTTCAAGCAATTTAAACCTCTTTCTGTCTTTAAAAAACTGAAAATAAGACATTTTTATGACCTGGTCTGGTGAATGTGGCTCAAATCAAGAAAAATAAGATAAATGTTACTAAAAATAAGACGTAATGACTTGCTTAGATTTCCATTTTTACAGTGTATTCACCTGGTTTAATCCGAACTTTTGTTCCATTTTTTTCTTTCATAACAGTTTTAGAAATCAAATGCAGGTTTTTAATTTTTAGTCTGGGACCTTTTAATGTGCAAAGGACACATTTATTTATCGTCTGTTTATTTATGGGCAGTTTTTTCTTTGCATTTATTTATTTACTCTTGATTTATTTATCATATCTTAATGTCTGACTGATTTTATTTAATTGCTTGAATTATCTTTATTTTGTGAGTGTGTGAGTGAGTGTTTTTCAGTGCGTGATGTCGACTGAAACTGAGTCCAACCATCAGCGTTGTCATGGGATTAAAGTGTTTAATCTTGAATTAGTTACCGTGGATTCACAGGTATCACTGTAAAGCTTTTCTTTTCCACTTTAAAGGGCTGTGAGGATTTTCTGGTTGCACAAATAGTTGAAGAGTTACGGTAATTTAAAAAGTGCTTGTGTGATGGGGGCGCCAAAACAGCCCAGGTATAAAGCGTTTTGTAACGAGTGAAGTTTTACATCGGTGAGCAGATTTTCCTGTTGACACAAACTAAAACGTCATTTACAGCCTTTGGGACTTTCCAAGTTTAATCATTAAAGCTTAAAGATTTCTGTCACAGATTTTAAGTTACATGAAACCTACAGGATGTTTGTGGTTGTTTGGTTTCACAACCGTTGATCAGATCAGCTGTGGGGGGTTTTCATGTGCGACAGAAGGTCGAGCGAGTTTCCTGTGCAGATAAAGACAAACAGAGATGTAGATTCCTGCTTTTAAAAGTGTGTGTGTGTGTGTGTGTGTGTGTGTGTTTGCAGATGATAAAGAGTACGACGTGTACATCTCGTACGCGAGGAACAGCGAGGAGGAGCAGTTCGTTCTGTCCACTCTTCGCACCGTCCTGGAGAACGAGCTGGGTTACTCCGTCTGCATCTTCGACCGCGACAGTCTGCCGGGAGGAAGTGAGTGTTCGCCGCTACCGCTGCACAAAACACACACACTGAATACACACATATAATATACACACACCAAATACATACATCTAATCCAGGGCCTGTACGCACGTCCAGCCATTAGTGATGAAAACAGACCATTTGTACTAACGGTGAAAACAGACCATTAACTTTAATGAAGGGAAACTTCACCATCACAGACACTAACAGCAGAATAACTGCACCTGTGCAGCTTTTTAAAGGTGGATATTGTATTTATGCATCACTGTCTGAGATAGATATGTAGGAATAGGATTAATCATTCAGAAAACATTTAAGTTCACCAACATCTTCCGGATTCTCATGTCCTCTTTTAAAATTTGCAGAAAATTTGCTTAATTATATTTTAAAAAATTCAACATTTTTTCTGCCCCTTTTTCAAACCCTAAATGATAAATGTGCACTGTGAGGTTACACTGTAAAAATCCTCTGTATTTTGTCTGAATTCATAGAGGAGCAGGACTGGCTCTAACTTTCGCTCTAAATTTAGTTTCCTTTAACTCAGTCTAAACTTTTCACCGGCTCAAACCACAGACACCATCATTTATTCGCTCATCCATCCTTCATCCATCCTTCATCCATCCTTCATCCCTCTCTCTCCGCAGCCATCACCGATGAGACTCTGAGCTTCGTGGCTCGTAGTCGCCGCGTCCTGGTGGTCGTCAGCCCGGGTTACGCCTCCCAGGGCTCCCAGGCTCTGCTGGAGCTGAAGGCGGGCATCGACGGCATGGCGAGGGGGGGGCACCTGCGCGTGATCCTGGTCCAGTACAGACCGGTGCAGAGGCAGGTGTGGGTCAGGGAGCTGAGGAGGGCGAGGGTGGCGCTGTCGCTGGTGCGATGGCAGGGGGACAAGTCCAAGGAGCTGTCCTCGCGTTTCTGGAAGAGGCTGAGGGTGGAGTTGCCCGTCAGGAGGGTCAGCGACAGCGGCGAGGAGGGGGAGGGGAAACAGGGGGCGCTGATGAGGCTGCTGAGTCAGAACAGCACCAACTCTCAGTCCGGACTCATCAGCAACACGGTCAAAGAGCCGCAGAAGGTCCTCAACTACGCCGGGTGATGCACGGCGAGCTGACGCACGGCGAGCTGACGCACGGCGAGCTGACGCACGGCGAGCTGACGCACGGCGAGCTGACGCACGGCGAGCTGATGCACGGCGAGCACAGGGACACGTTTGCATGAGCAGAAAACACCGACATGGAGAAAAAACTGGAGGAAAGAAAAACGAGACCAAATCATTTCAGGACGATCGAGTCTGAACTTTATCACCTCAGGAAAAAAGCTGCAGCTTCCTAAAGACGTTTCAGAAACTTCTACGTCCATATTATTCATTTTTCATTTCATATCAGTTTAATTTATCACCTGTTTGTGTGTGAATCAGCGTTAACAGAGTTTAATGTTCACTCTCAGGAGTTTGTCTGCAGTATTTTGAGAAAATGAGGAGTTTATCTCATAGTATTTAAATTTGAATTACAGGTGTTTGTTAATTTATGTTTACAGAATTTAGATTATTTACTGAGCGCCGAGATTTCAACAAGTGTTGACTGAAATGTTTGAAAATTGATTTTTTCAACATTTAGAGAAATAAAATTTCATGTCGTCTGAATAGAGGGAGAAAAACAGGATAAATGTAACTTTTTTTAATTTACTGACCCGACTTAGAGCCAAAAAACTAAGCTCAAAATCAGGTTTGATGTGAACTTACAACATCATTAATACATATGTGAGTTAACATAACGAAGTCTATTTCCCTTAGTGATGAAAATAAAAGTGAAAACTTGGCTTTGTTAAGAATTTTTGGACCTGTGTTAAGTCAAAAAAGGTCGAAATTTTGATGCATCTCAAAATTTTGTACTTATATGAGCAAAAAACTCAACAAAGCCTTTTTTTTTAAATTATTTCTTTACCAAAAAGAATCTGTTTTTATGTAAACCTGTTTATATATCCATGTTTTTTATTTTCAGTCAAATGAAATGAGCTTTATTTTTTTATAAAAGTAAACCAAGTGATGGTATGGAGGAGTATTTCTGTGAGGTGAGACGCACTTTGACATGTTTTTACTTTGATATTTCATCAGTTAACAGTATTTTATATTTGTCTATGAATAAATGAATCATCATTCATTAACCCTTTTTTTTCAGCAACATATTTCTCATTTTTATGTCTGTCATTTTCACACAGGTATAAAAATATCAGCAGGATGACGAGTTAAGTTTTGGTCTCAGGTTTCAAACTTCATCACTCACAACATGAAATCATCAAAATAAAGGAGAAGTACGAGCTGAAAAAACGCCACAATTAACTGAATTTTAATTATCTGGAAAGCGTAATCAGAAGTTGAGTTTTAATTGCATTGAAACAGTTTTGAACCTACTTAAAAATTAAACTCCTTTAATTCTTTAACACTGAAAAAGTCTTAGATTGAGAAAAACACTCGATCATAGTCAACAACTTAAAATTAAATTATCAACGCCAAAATAGCTCATTACAAAAGGCTAAAACACGAGCTTAAGTCTAAAACAGGCGTTAAACTGTTTCCCCCTCTGCCTGTTGACTCTGTGGTAAAAAGTTTCGTGTTCTCGGTCTTTAATAACTTTTAAAGGTTCAGTTTTTAAAACAGTCGCTGCCTTTTTTGTATATAAATATATTTAAACATGTTAATATCCTTTAAAACTTAACTAACTTTTAACATTTAACATTATTGACAAAATAATTCAATACTAACAAAAAGGTTTTGGAAATGTTTTGGCGATCCACCTGCAGTACCGTGGCGGCCCACCAGGGGGCAGCGACCCACAGGTTTGGAATCTCTGCATTAGGTCATTCTGGCGCTGTTTATTTTTGGAGTTTACACCCATTTCCTGTTTGTTGAACGACCCCGTGTTTTCTCTCGTGTTGTCGTCTGACAGACCTATCAGACGCCATCCTGCTCGCCATGCAGCGGAGCCGCCGCCTCCTCTTCGTCCTCAGCCCTGACTTCCTGTTAGAGAAGAGCTTCAGTCTGCTGGAGTGTCGTCTGGGTCTCTACCTCCAACACGGCGCCCAGGCCTCCATCGTCACCGTGGTTTACCGCTCCGTCAGTAAGCTGCCCTGCGTGGAGGTCGCTCAGCTCCGCCAGGCCGCCAGCACCTCCGTCACGTGGCGAGGGACTCGATCCGAAGCGCCGCGCTCGCGTTTCTGGCTGAGGCTGAGGCTGGCGCTGCCCGTGCGCCCGCTCGCTCTGGGGCGGAGGCTGATCGACAGCACGTCCTCGCACTCCGACCTCGCCGCCATGGCGCTGCAGAGGGTGCAGAGGATCCAGAACCAGGAGGCCAATCAGAGCCGCAGGAGCAGGAGAGCGTCGGCCAATCAGAGCGTCCGGGGCAGACAGGCTCCGCCCAGAGGGAGGGGCCGGGCGAGGAGGTGGAGCACGT